>JAMXDD010000009.1:31418745-31466706 GCA_024733475.1 Syzygium grande
CTCCGCCGAGGTCTTGGTAGGAAAGCCTAAAGGCCGGGTAGCTCAAAAAGGCGGGGCGCTCTACAATCAAGAAGCGATCTTGAAACCCGGCCTCCCGGCGCCATGGGAATTATCTTCCCTTGTTCAGGCCGACGCGTCGGACTGGCGGTCTTCGTCCTCACGTCGTAAGTCCCGGCGTCGTGCACCACCTAAAAGCGAATCATGCTTTGGCCGGATTGCTCCGAGGAAACCCGCAGGGGCTAAATTGATCGGCAGACGTCCGTCCTTGACCGTCAATGAGGGGCGGAACCATATTGCGCTATAATCGGAGCTCAAGACCCTCGAACGGGAATGAATCTGCGGCCCTCGAGGTATTGATTCAAACGGCAATCTCATGCCAGGCGTTCCGGTATCAATCTCATGCGGGGGCGTTCAGTGGCGGCGAAAAACGGACCAGGAATTGCACCTCAGGAGAGACGGTGGGAGCCCGTCGGAACCCTAGCAGGCGTGAAGCAGCGTGCATAGCACAATTGTTCGGCAAATGGACCAAATGGAGTTCCTCGGCCAGAGAATTGGAATTGCAAAAGAGGCATGATCGAGGGAGGTGGATGATCAGTAAAACTTATTTGCAGACTCAAACATGGCTATTAAATATCGATTAATGCAGAAAAGGAGGCAATTAGGACGACCAAGCATGTTTGTTTCTCTATGTTGTTTTGTTTCGTACATTGTCTCTATGTTGTTTTATAATTAATTACAAAAAAAATTAAATGATTTTGAATTAAATTTATTACCATATTCCAAATATACCTTTCAAAAAAATACTATAGATATGACATTTTCTCATATAAATCGATTAATTATGAAAATAAGAAGGATTTATACGGTTCTTTTTCCTCACACGCGGATTGCACCTAATATAGCACTTGGATTGCACGTGTATAGTAATCTTTTTTTACCTATAAAAGGTATTTGAGAGGAAGACCTATGCACCCTTCGTCGTGGGCAAAAGGCCTTCTTCTTTGTCAGGGCCCTCCTCATGGGCATTGTGCCCAACTCATTCTTCCTAATGTTGGACGCCTCATCACCAATATCGGTGTTGGCTATGCCCTCACCATTGCTCCTGTCTACATCGTCGAGATCTCTCTACTCTCTCTACCGCGGGCTTGCTCACCTCCATATTCATTTCTTTTCTTTCTTTTTTTTTTCCCCAATTTTGTAGCATATTTTTTTATTTTTTAATTTATCATCAATTTTTGTTGGATGAAAAACCAAGGCTAGAAAATTAAAGTTAAAGGAAGGTGATTTCTTTTTATTCATGTTTTGGTGGTTTAGGTATTCATCAACGTGGGCACCCTTCTTGGCTACATCTCCCATTATTGCTTCTCTGAGTTACTCTCCAAGATTGTCGGGTGGCGTGTCATGCTCTATGTGGAAGGAATCACCTTGGGCTTGCTTGCTTTGGGGGTCCTTGTCATGCGGAGAATCGCCTCGCGGGCTTGTCATGCAAGGCTGCTTGGGCATGCGGTGCACCCCGCCCGGATCTCCAACTCGAGGAAGAGGCCGACTTCACCGGGCCGAGATCAAGGAGGCTGCCGGTATCCCTGAAGAAAGCAACGATGATGTTGTCGAGGTCACCGCCAAAGCAATCGAGGGCATGTGGCGGTGAACTCCACCACCGGACCCGTCCTATCTTACACATGCTAGCGTGCGCCGTTGGAATCTACTTCTTCCAACAAACTTCCGGGATTGACACCATCATCCTCTATAGCCCTCGCATCCCGAGAAGGTTGGCATTATCGGTCATACCAGAATAACACAAATGGCCATACTAGTGAATTTACCTAGATAGTGTTCTCCATCGCCGCCACTATCCTCCTTAGCCGAGTCGGGTGACGACACTTGTTGTTGAGTAGCCTAGGTGGAATGATTTTGTCGCTTGCCTCCCTCGGTGTGTGCCTCACCGCCATCGATAGACACCGAGGTCAAGTGGGCGATGGACATGTGCATCCTTGTTGGTGTGCTACGTGGCCTTCTTCTTCTTTGGGATGGGGCCAATCTCAATAGTACACAGCTCGGAGGTCTTCCTTATGAGGTTGCGGGCGCAGGGTGCGCAATCAATGTCGTCGTGGGCCAAGTGGCGAGTGGCTTAATATTAATGAAGTTCATGATTTTGTATAGAGCGATTAGACTGTGTGGGGTTGCCTTCTTATTTATGGAATGGCCATCTTGGCATGGATCTTCCTATACTTTCTCATGCTTGAGACCAAGGGAAGGTCCCTAGAGGAGATATCACAATTGCTCGGCAAATGGACCAAATGGAGGTCCTCGGCCGTAGAATTGGAATTGCGGACGAGCAACGCGATCGAGGGAGGTGGATGATCAAGTAAAACTTATTTGCAAACTCAAACATGGCTATTAAATATCGATTAATGTAGAAAAGGAGGCAATTAGGACAACCAAGCATGTTTGTTTCTCTATGTTGTTTTGTTTTGTACATTGTCTCTATGTTGTTTTATAATTAATTACAAAAAATTAAATGATTTTGAATTAAATACTATAGATGTCACGCCCGAACCCTATGGACACGCCGACACCCGCTCGATTGTTGAGATGCTACGACCCGGGACTCGTCGACCCGACCCTTTTCTTTTTATCTTTTAATACGCATGCGGAAGCGAACATAACAATCTCCGGACAACAACAATAAACAAGGATAGCTAGGAAAACAAACACAACAGTATTTTACTTCTCATTTCATTAACCTCGGGAATATTCTCACAAGCCCGCTTCGAGCTCTACCATAAAAAGACCAGCAAAAAGTAACAAGTTGGGGGTTAAACTACTCCACCAACAAGTCGAACTCAAAAACCAGCTTTCAAACGACCTGAACTACTTTGGATCGTCGACATGTTAAGGGCCGAAAAAGGGGTTAACAACAAATGAGACAAAGTCTCAATAAGTTAACGGCCTAAGCCCCGCTTAGGAGGCCAACTTGCACGGGTCCCTAACCGTGCAATACCGCATCAACGGCAACATCATTAAACAACCACAGGCATCCTTACCTCACCTTGATACACTTGTTGATAAAATGCACATGTCACAAACTCGAAGCATCTAAATCAATTACTCATGCATCAATGCATCACAAGCGTGTGTGTCCCGATTATAAGATAGAATCCACTTGGACACGTCCCATACCATGCCTAGCAGTTTCTACCACATAATCAGGCACTATGCATCACACGTATTCCAGTTATTACGCCCCCTCGGGGCCACTACACATCAAGCGATACGCAGCAAGATGGCAGTCTTCCGGTAAAAACCGAGCTCCGTCCCGCCCCGTCGGGCACGGCTACGTCAAACGATACGTGGATGATGGCATTCTAATACGGTAACATCAAACGATACATACGAAGATGGTATCCCGTAAAGAACATCAAGTCCGGTCTCGGGCGCGACAAGGGATCCGGTATCGGCACTCGAGATAATCCCTGTGCATCGATAAATCGGGCATCGTCAAGCGATACACAAAGCAAGGCGGCTCCATCGTGTGACCACACGAGCACACTAGCATTCCGGCTAATTATTATCTTCTCAATTAGCCCATGCATCCGTGAATAGTGCTCACATTAATGCCATATAATAATATCACATGGTCACACATGCAACAGTCAATCAATTTCACAAGCTTTGATAACGACATAAGTATTAACCATGAAAACACCACTACCCATTTACGGCATAACAATAAAAATAATTTAATGCCAAAAACTCGTAAACTTTCTTAAAAACTTCCGATCAAAACAACTTGTTATAAAAATTATTTTATACGACAATTCACGGTATAAACGCTAACATTCAAACCAGAAATCATAATTTGAAATTATAAATTTTCCGAAATAATAATAAATAAATTCGAAATTTAATTATTTAATAATATCCGAAATAATTTCTTTTCAAAGAATTCTAAATATTCTCTCGAATCAAAATCGCTCAATTAATTTTCTAAAAGCGACAATTTATACAGTAAAAACCAATATTGGCATCACAATTGATGCTAGAAAATTTTTAAAAAAAATTATAATATTTAATTTTCAGAAATTAATTATTTAATAATAAAATAATAATATTTAATTCGGAATTAATTTATTAAATAATAAAATAATATTTAAAATTCCGAAAATAAATGATTTAATAATAATAATAATCAATAATAATAAACTAATCAATAATTTATACCCTAAATACAATTAACCAAACACTAATCCATAATTAACACATAATCCTAACTAAACAAACCTAGTATTAACCTAAACACTAATTAAACTACCCTAAGCAAGTTTAACACCCTAAGCACGGGATTAGGGGTTAACTTACCCCACTAACGACGGCGAGGGTGCGAGAACGACGGCGGCAGGCGAGGGCGGTCCGCGGTGGTTCCGGTTCGGACTTAGTGGCCGTGAAACGACGGCGAATGGCAAAGGACAAACCCATTGTGTTGGCTGGCTGGGGCTATTTTCGACGATCGGGACCGTGACGGGCGACGGGTCGGAGGTGGACGCGGCCGGGTCCCGGCAGTTAAAATGAGCTAGGGCGGGCGAGCTCGGCCCGTACGAAGCGTGTCACGTGATTTACTGCCAAGTCCGGATGGCAATGAGGCGCACGGTGGTGGCTAGGACGGGCCGGGTGGTGACAACGGCGAGCGGCGAGTGGCAACAGGGCGATGACGCTATGCACCATGTCAGACGCACTCGACGGAAAGGGAAAGAGGGAGGAGAGAGCAATGGCTTCAGAAGGTGGTCGGACGGATGAGCGGGGCGGCTAGGGGCGCAGTGGGGGCGCATACCCAAGCGATTTGCTTAATCCATGGGTCGGGCTATTCACGGCGAGGTACCTGGCCAAGCGGCGCAGTTGAAGAACGGAAGCTCCAAGAAGTCACGGCATCGGGAAGCCAGCAAAGGAGGAAGAAAAGAGAAGGGAAGAAGAGAAAAGGAAAAAGAAAACAAAGAAGAAAAAGGAAGAGAGAGAGAGAGAGAGATAGGTAGGGGAGTAGGTGGGGGGGAAAGTGGTCACACACGCAAAGGAGAGGGGGAGCTGGCGGAAAAGAGGGGAGGGGAAAGAGAGAGAGAGAGAGAGAGAGAGAGAGAGAAATGTCAAATCGCGATAATCGCGATCCAATGGACACGATTTAAACCGAAAATGATCTAACGGTCCCCCAAAAATCCTAATTAATAATTTTAGGAAAAGGGCCAAAAGATATTAATAAAAAAACACATTGCAAGGAAGGTCTACTAGTCCAAATTTGCACCCGGTTCAAAACTCACTTTCCACATATCCCGAGTAATATCGAGGTGGGCACAATAATATTGACACCATCCAATTAAATTGTTTTGAATTCCGAGAAATTCGACACCAAAATTGGCTCTAAATAACGGATAATTCGGATCGAATGCGATTCTAGCGAAATCTCAATTTTAAAAATAATAACCGGAGTGATCGGTTCCCGGCGTAGATTTTTACTATAAGCACACTAACGAATTACACGTTTTATAAATTCCAAAATGGATCGAAATTCGGAATGTCACAATAGATATGACATTTTCTCATATAAATCGATTAATTATGAACATAAGAAGGATTTACATGTTTCTTTTCCTCACTGTGGATTGCACGAATATAGCACGTGGATTGCACATGAATTGCACGTGTATAGTAATTTTTTTACCTATAAAAAGTATTTGAGAGGAAAACCTATGCACCCTTCGTGGGTAAAAGGACACTATAAGTGTTATAAGTTATGTACAACGCTTACTTTAGTGCCAAAATTTTTACAGGTTCACTTAAATACCAAAATTTTTTTACCCGAGCAACTGGTGTATTCGTCAATATCGAGCCATTTGGCGAAGACGACAATTACTTACCGTTCCTATTGCGGCTATTTGAGGGAGGAGAGGACGATGAAGATGAAGATGTTTTGGCTCCTACTTGAGTTAACGAAATACAAGAAGAAGCGAACGTTGAACCAAGTGATGGCAACCACCATTCTCACACATCTACGTAGCTAGGTTTCTTCTATTTTCTCCCCTTGGCCTCAAAAAGTGATAAGATGCTACAAAATTAAAAAAAAAAGAAACGAAAATGAGTGAGTACCTGGGGGAGAAATAGCTACACAATAATTTGTCTTTCTTTTATTTTTTAACTTCAAAGATATTTTGCAAATAACTACACCAAAATCACTAAATTAACAGTATTTTCTTTGAGTATATACACCTTGAGGAGTCCTTTAACCATAAGTTATTCTAGAAAAAGTGCGCGGTATGTGCACGGAATGTTCATGAAGTTTAGACTCACAAAGTCTATATTTGCTTGAGCTTGAGTTTTGGGGAAATGACTTTTGGTTCAAGGTGCATTTGCCTAAATACCATTGATTGAGTTATTTTGATGTAGTTATTTTTAAAATAGCTTTGAAGTTGAAAAGAAAGTTAAAGACAACGAAATTCACAGAATTTTTATTTTTATTTTTTCAATTTCTTGTATATAGTTATAAACATTGTAATGATAAATAAGATTTTTTTATTTTTTTTTTAAATTTTGACAGTCCAAATAGCAATGAGTGGGGTGGCGGTATATATAAAGATGGATGTGAAATTATCCAAGCGCATCTTGATGTTTTGACGAGGTACCTGGCGTGTTTACATTCCTCAAATTGGTAATGACGAGATGGATCTTTGACCAGTTTGGCCGCTTGTGTAGTGGGGGCCATGTATTCGTCGGGCCCCTTTTTATGGGTTTTGTCCTCATCTATTGTGTTTTCTTGGCTGACCGCTCCTATGCCACCGTCGACACCGGTTTCACCCTCACGATTGCTCCCATCTACACAACTGAGATTTCTCCTGTCTTCTCCCACAACCTTGGAAAAGTGATACGGATGCTACAAAATTAAAAAAAAGAAACGAAAATGAGTGTGTACCTGAGAGAGAAATAACTATACCATTATTTGTCTTTCTTTCTTTTTAACTTCAAAGGTATTTTGCAAATAACTACACCAAAATAACTAAATTAACAGTATTTGCTTTGAGTATATATATATCTTGAGGAGTCCTTTTACCATAAGTCCTTCTAGAAAAAGTGCACCGAATGTGCAATTGATATTGTGAAGCATGTGAAGAGTCACCCTTATAGTCATTCATGAAGTTTGGACCCATTAACTCTATATTTGCTTGAGCTTGGGTTTTGAGAAATGACTTTTGGCTCAAGGTGTATTTGCTTAAATACCGTTTATTTAGTGATTTTGGTTTAGTTATTTACAAATAACTTTGAAGTTGAAAAAAGAAAGTTACGGACAAAGCAACCGGCGGAATTATTTTATTTTTATTCTTTCAATTTCTTGTATATAGTTATAAACTTTGTAATGATAAATAAGATTTTATTTTTAAAAATTTTTTTGATAGTCCAAATAGCGATGAGCGAGGTAGCGGCATATATAAAGATGGACGTGAAATTATCCAAAGCACATCTTAATGTTCTGACGGGGTACCCGAGAGTGTTCACGTTTCTCGAATTGGCGACGACAAGATGGATCTCTAACCAGTTTGGCCGCCACAAGACAATTATGATGGTAGGGGCCATGTATTTGGCAGGCCCCTTCTTATGGGTTTTTCTCCGACTTATTATGTTTTTCTTGGCCGGCCACTCTTGTGCCACCTTCAGTGCTAGCTTCACTCTCATGATTGTCCCCATCTACGCGGGCTGAGGTTTATCCTATCTTCTTCTACGACCTCAAAAAAAGTGATAAGGATGCTATAAAATTAGGAAAAGAAGAAATGAAAATGAGTGAGTACCGAGGGAGAAATAACTACACCATGATTTATCTTTTTTTCTTTTTTTTAACTTCAAAGGTATTTTGCAAATAATTACACCAAAATTACTAAGTTAATGGCATTTTCTTTGAGCATATACACCTTGAGGAGTCCTTTAATCATAAATTATTCTAGAAAAAGTGCACAATATGTGCCACGAAATGTGCATTTGATATTGTGAAGCATGTGAAGAGTTACTCATGTAATTGTTCATGAAGTTTGGACTCACTAAGTCTACATTTGTTTGAGCTTGAGTTTTGGGGACATAACTTTTGACTCAAGGTGTATTTGTTTAAATACCATTGATTTAGTGATTTTGGTGTAGTTATTTACAAAATAACTTTAAAGTTGAAAAAAAGTTAAAGACAAAGCAACTTCATATAATTTTTTATTTTTATTCTTTCAATTTCTTGTTCATAGTTATAAACATTGTAATAATCCAAAAATGTATTGAATTAAATAATGAAGAGATAATGATAGGGCTAAAGGCAGACATGATTTCTTCACAATCCCATGTGGAGTTTTGTGTACTTAAGGTTGTACGGCTAGATATTTAGTCATTGTCGTGTCCTTGCATTTCCCACAAAGAACCGCCATGTACACATGTCAATTCAAGTAAGGCTTTTTAATAAGTAATCTCAATTAATTGGCTGTTGATACCTGATTTTTGTCGGTTTGGTAAATTGATGCCTTAAAATGTGAATGGCCAAAGTAGTGTAAGAAGGAGAGAGAACAAAATAAAATTATTAGAATATATATTTAGATAAAAAAAAAAAAAGAAAGAAGAAAGGAACTGGGGCGGTTCGATCCGCCCGTTTGAACTTGGCCCTTTTATTTTTCCTCCCTTTATCTTCATTTGGACCCAGCTCATACATCTACCATAGTTTTCAAAGCCCACAAACACATTACTTTGGATTCCATTTTAGACATTTCAATTTAAAGGCCCATGAAATAGCTTGGGAACTCAACAAGTCCTGCTCGGCCTTTCTCTCTTTCATCACCCTCACGCTCATTTCTTTCTCGAGTAGTTTATGAAGAGGACAGAGGACACAAGCCATAATGTGGAAAAGACAAAGGGAAGAAAGGACAAAAGGCCAAAACGGCCGGGGACAAGAAGGATAGATAGATCCCAACGTCAAGGGAATTGTGCAAAGAGGTACAGGTCTTTTGGGAGGGAGTGAGCCGAGGAAGACAAAAAAAAGAAGGGAACGCTAGGCAAAAAGAGAGGAGAAATAGAGACCAAAAAAAAAAGGAGAAAGAAGAGGGGTGTTGGAAGAGGATAGCGTTCCGGTTCCTCCACCCGTGAGGATTGCTAGCAAATCTCTTTCCCTTCCATCGATCGTTCATCGCCGTTGGATGCCATCATTTTCGATTGCCCATTGCCTTGTCCAAAGACCTTCCGACTCTATAACCTATCGTCATCGAGATCAAATCGCCATTTAAGTAAGCCCGGCCGCAGTGAGGAGCTTTATCCTTCGCCCGACATTGTCAATTACATTAGCGGCCCGTTTGGCTCACCGGCGCTTTATGATCACCATAGCGAGATATTAACGGTATGGTAAAAGGATAGATAGACTTTGTACACCGATTTGGATTACATTGGCCTGGATGCGGAAATGATGATGAACCGATACTGGTAGGTCTTCTCCTTTGTCACCCCTCAAGTCCGGTGCTATGAGACCGCCTCGGCCAACTCATGGAAGTCTTAGATGAGTTTGAGAGCGTTTGAGAGAGATTAGAAAGAATTGCATGCGAGAGGAGGGACCTTAGCTCTATTTATAGATTTTCCGGCCCAGCCCCTCGTGAATAAAGTTAGGTCAAACTCGGCCCACACAAGTCGGGCCCATATCCAACCAATTAAGAAACTTTATATCCAAACTTATTAGATCAAACTCACAAGCGGGTAATAAGAATCTCAATTAATGTAATCCACATTAGGAAAACGTTACATTTCTCACTTGGGCTATGTTAATTGAAATCGTACCTTTATGTGTACCTTTATTTGGTCTATTGATAATTCTTAATAGTCAATCCGATCCCATAAAATTTCAAATACCGAATTATGGCGGAATCGCATGTAATCATGCAGAGCCTTCCATGGTCACAAGTGCCATAGACTTTCTTGATATGGTTGTGTGGTAAACGGATGACATCTCATAAATAGTGATACCTCATGTGTCATCCCCTTTGTCGGGTCCTCATTCTCCTTGCTTAAGTGTCACAAAAACCCGGACGTGTCATTAGAGAATATCTTTATGGTTCTAATAAACATGTCTTATCCTTATTGTTAATATTACTTTATGTGTAATAAGACATATCCTTAAGGCCAATAACTGAATGCCCATAGCTTTTACTCAAGGTTTACACATTACCTTAAGATTTTCACCTTATATATGTATTTAACATGACAACAATGTATTGTAAACACCTTATTGAATGAGTTGATACACATCCAAAATGTTACAAAGAGTAACAGAATACAGATGTAAACTTTATTAGAGTATAAATAAAAGCAGCTCCCACTAAACAACGGTGTCCCATGATACTCCTAAGCCCATGCTAACGACATGTCGTTCAAAAATACAAAGGCAAAGACCTTTAGTTAGCGGATCCGCTATCATATCATCTCGTGGAAATGTGCTCTCTTGTGAATGTCATCATCCCCGACTTTTTCCTTTATGGTCAAGTACTTGACCTTCATATGCTTAGACCCCTTGAGACTTGTTATTGTTAACAAACAACACTTTGTAGAGTTATTATCACAATACAATCAGTATGGGCAGATCCACAAAATCAAATACGGTCAACTCCCTAATGAGGTTTTGGAGCCAAATTGTCTCGAGTAGCGGCGAAAAGTATGCTACAAACTCCGCTTGTATGGTAGAGGATGTCATTGATTTGTTTCTCACTTTTTCATGATCTTTGCATCTCCTGTTAACTTAAAGATGTAATCCGTTTGTCGACTTCATTTCATTATGACAGCCAGCAAAGTTTGAATCCGAATGCCTTACTAGTTGTAGGTTCTCGAACATGTCTGTAGATCAGCATATAGTTTTTGTCCTGTTTAGGTACCTCATCACCTTCTTGGCAAAGAACCCGGTGATCGTGTCTGGATTTGACTAATATACGCCTAGAAGTCCTGTTGCAAAAGTGATGTCGGCCTAGTGTAAACTTGAGCATACATGATAATTCTAAGTGCACTAGCATAAGGTACATCCTTCATTTGGGTTTTCTTAACATCCATATGAGAACATTGTGATAGACTTAGTTTATCACCCTTTATGACAGGGAGTAATTCTTGGCTTGTAATCCTACATACTAAATCTTTTCGAGTCGATTAACATATGTTCTCCGAGACAAACCCAATACTCGCGAGAACGATCCCTATGGATCTCAATGCCTAGAACAAAAGACGCCTTATCAAGATCCTTCATGTCAAAATCTTTTGACAACATTCATTTTGTCTCATGTAGTAATCCACTATCACTACTACTTAAAGCAAGATGTCATCTACATAGAGTATGAGAAAAATAAATTTCCTCCCACCGACCTTGCTATATATACACCGATCCAACTTGTTCTCAACAAAATCTAATGAAGTGACAATACTATGAAACTTCAAATACCATTGTCTAGAAGCTTGTTTAAGGCCATAAATAGATTTCTTCAATCTACACACAGGCTCACCTAAATCATTAGCTGCAAAACTTTCGGGTTGCACCATATAGACTTCTTCATCAAGGTCTCTATTTAGAAAGACAGTCTTAACATTCATCTGGTATAATTTCATATCAAAATGAGCTACTAATGCCATGATCAATCTGAAAGAATCTTTAGAAGATCTTGGTGAAAAAGTCGCCCTCATAATCTACTCCTTCTCTTTGAATGAAATCCTTGGCTACCGGTCGGCTTTGAAGTTCTCATCCTTTCCTTTGGAGTCTCTTTTAGTCTTGTATACCCATTTGCAATCAATGGGCTTGTAATCTTTAGGCAATTCAACAAGCTCCCAAACATCATTATATTTCATAGACTAAATCTCGTCTTTCATTGCATCCACTACACATATCGATTGAGGATAAGAAATTGCATCTGAATGAGTTCTTGGATCAACCACGCAGCTTATATCGTAGTCATGCTCTCCCGGATAGACCATATAATTGGGTGATATAGTCGATCGTCTCGCACGATAGATCTCCGAGTGGAGATACTACTTCCTCATCCTCGCTGAAGGTTTGAAGTACTTCATCGAGTTGTTTTAATAACAGGATCTTGGACCACAATAGGCTCGATCTGCGATGTAAGGGTCTCCATTATCGTCTATATAGGTAGAGAAATCGACTAACGTAGTACCTACCATATTATTATCCTCAATGGTATGTGAGCAACTACCCTTCTTGACTACATCAAATTCCAGAAATTTTTTTGTCTGCGTGATTTGATAATTCTTGTGCCTCCATGGGGATTGTAAAATCAATATCCCTTTGAATGATCGGGTAAGATACAAAGTAACATCGAGTGGTTCTCGGATTCCAACTTGCTCAATGTTGGATTGTATAACCTTATTCGCAGGACACCCCAAACTTTAAGATGATTTAAGCTAGGTTTACGTCCAGTCCATAATTCAAAAGGAGTCTTTGGAATAGCCTTGGTAAGAACACGATTTAGAATATAAAGAGCTGTTCTTAAAGCTTCACTCCATGGAAAATCAAGTAAGTTCGTCCCCGCTAATCATACTCCTCATCATGTCCATAAGGGTGTGATTACGCCTTTCGGCCACACCATTTTGTTTCGGGACTCCGGGCATAGTAAATTGAGCCACGATTCTAGAATCTTCCAAGTATTTGGCAAATGGTTCTTTCACCTGTCCAAGCATCGCCATATACCGCCATAATACTCAACGCCTCGGTCGGACCCGATAACTTTTATGATTTTTCCTAGCTATTTCTCGACTTGATTCGAAAAATCTTGAATTTATTAAGAGACTCAAACTTTTCCTTAATCAAGAAATGATAACCATATCGGGAATAGTCATCTGTAAATATGATAAAATAGAAATTTCTACGCAATGTTGCTGTATAGGGTCCACTGATGTTAGTGTGAATAACTTCCAACAGGTTAGAACTATGGACTGCAGTTTTCTTCTTTAGCTTGGTCATCTTACCCTTACAACAGTCTCATAAGTATCTAGGTGACTTTCAAGAATAGGGGGGATGTTTGTCTTTATCAGCCTTTCCACTCTTTCCTTAGAAATGTGACCAAGTCGTTTATGCCACAATGCATAAGACTATTCCTTAGGTAGAGGTTTTTTTGGAAACAACCCTTTTAGCTGTATAAGCGGACGATATATCATTGAGAGATAAACATAATCTGTACAATCCATTCGATATGTTGCAACACCCAACCTTATTTGAATAAAAAACATAGAAATCACATTGTTCTTTTTTTTTTTCAAAAGAGTAGCCACAAACATCCAAACTTGATACGGAAACTAAGTTCTGTCTTAAGGAAGGCACATAAAATGTGTTTCTTAACATCATATTAAAATCAAAATCTAAAATTAATATGACATCTCCCATGAACTTGACGTCGACGCTCTTGTTGTTTCCTACAAAGTGAGCTTTAATTCATCCCTGATTTGACTTCCTTCTATTTGTGAATCCCTATATGGTATCGCAACATGATTAGTTGCACCACTATCTAGCCACCAAGAACTGGGCGGAGCTTCTAATAGGTTAGATTCACAAACAAGTGTCAAAGAATTAATACCTAATTGCTCACGCTTGGACAACCAAGTTTTATATCTATTGCAGTCTTTCTTTATGTGACCCTTCCTCTTACAAAAGTAGCGGTGAACACCATTCTTCTTCAAGAGTATTTTCTCAGGACCCAGATGGTTCAAATGACCGGTGGTTTTAGGAGTTCCTTTTCGAGTACGATTTTTTGAACTTACAAATCTTCCTGCTACTCGAACTAGAGGCATAGAAAGCAAGATTCCTTTTATCTTTCTTTAGTTTCTCTTCCTCCGCCACAACCCTAACTATCGGATCATTGACCGACCACTTTTCATATTGGGAATTACAGTTGGTCTTTATAATTCCAAACTCGGTAGGAAGGGTGTTGGGGCTTGATGCACAATGTAAGCATCGGAAAGGATAATCTCATGAACCTTTAGTTTTTTTTTCTGGAGGTCTACCATCCTAAGGACGTAATTCCTAACCCCACTTGAACCATCATACCTCATATTATTGAGTAATCGCATGTATGTCCCGGCCTCAAGATTAGATTTAGTCATGGTTCCTTGCTTGCAAGGTTTCCATCATTTCTTTAGCAAAGTGCAGTCAATTGGTAAACTACTCTTCAAATGGTTCTTAATGGATCGCTTCATTAGTAACAAGCAAATCCTATTGCTCTTTGCCCAGGGCGGCACTCAAGTGCCTTTTCCATGTCCATACTTTCAGCAAAGTTGACATCTCTTGGCTTATCCTCAAGAAGAGCAATATGAATATCCGCCAGCTCTATACCAAACAGAAAATTATCTTTCCATTTCTTAAAGTTTGAACAAGTAAGAACCTCAATACTTATAGAGTTGCCATTCAAGGAGAAGATGACTGTTAAAAACAAGCAATATCTATAATCAATATCATATGAGTACTTTCCTAAGAGTTACATACATCATCATATAATCACTTTTGGGCAGAATACATGATATGCAATTATATACTCTCTACATTACAATGGCCATGAGAATATATTCCAATCTTTTATGAATTCATCACCTTTAGGTGTATGAATCATTAGGATCATCATTCCCCACGCATGCTGTATATGCATCCCTCCATAAACCAATACATAATCACCTCCTTTGGGAGTATGATAATACATTAGAATAGGAGACATCCTAACAATACGAGACTGATATTTCTGAAATTCAATCAAGTGTGCCACTTTGGCTGTCACTATCAAATTGAATCATTGAAACTCTCTCATACTAAGGATATAAACTTTATGTCTCACATATACTATATAGATGTAATTTAGGCAATATGTAACAGCCTGAATTTCGATGTAATTTCGGGATCAATAAAACTCGACATTAGTTCGCATTTCATTTTAATAAGTCTCGCCAGAGCTGATCACTCTAGGGATACTAACCAAAAGGGGTATGGCTAACTAGGAAGATGGTACGTGGACCAGGGACTCGATCGCGAATCGGACACCGATCTTGAGAAATGATGAGGGAATATTTTGGGCCAACGTGGGCCGATCTTAGGAAAAGTGACGGATTTGATTTGGCCAAGGCCAACGATGTACAATCGGATCGTAGGTGATTCTCGCAAGGCCGAGAGTGCTCGTGGCCAACCAGGCCCCAAGCTTGAACCGAACGATCGCGACCTCCGGAACTAACGATAATTCCTCTCATCTCCGAGTGATCGAAAACCATCATGATTCGGATAACCCTAGGTCGATATGCATAAACCCTAAACAGCTGCTTGTTAGTAAGAGACCTTAAAATTTGAAATCTAGCGAGTTTTGGTCACAAAATTGGACTCGAAATTTCGTGTCGACTTTCACGGGTTTAAAGGGTTATTTTCGCAATTTTGGCGTCATATTGTGTTGGCCACACACGTTTTGGGGAGTACGGTCGAAAAATGTAATTTCGACCCGAAGTCAAAAATTACAATTTTGCCCATGTAGGCGCCCGACGTTGGTTTTTAAGGTCGTTTGAGGTTATTTTTGAGACCGATGCCATTTTTTGGGTGGCCACGCATGTCTAGAGTGGTTACGGTCAAAAATTGAAATTTTGGTTGAAAGTGAAAAATAATATTATTTTAATCTCCCAGGACTTTGCAATCAATTTTCGAGGGCTTAAGAGGCTATTTTCATTTAATCCGACGCCATATTATGTTGGCCACACATGTTTAGAGTTGATTTGGATAAAAATTATAATTTCACCCCGGGACCGGAAAAATGACCATTTTGCCCTACGGGTTATTTTTTGTTCGAATTTTTTGGGATATTTTTGGGATAATTAGGTCTGAAAAATCAGCTTAATTATTGGACTTTGGACATTTTTGCCCTTCAATTATTAGATAAAGACAAATAAGGGCTGTTGGATCAAGGGTATTTTGGGAAATTACTCGGATCGTGACACGTGTCACCTCAGCCCTTATATTTGACCCGGTGACCTTGTTCTCTCTCTCTCCTCCCTCATTTTGGACAGCAATCCCTAGACCAGCCTCCTCCCGTTTTCCTCCTCCTCCGCCGGTTTTCCTCGCCCGTCGCGCGGAGCATCGCCCGACCACCGCCCGCCACCGGCGCCCGTCCCGCGCCGTCAGTGCTTGCTACTACGCCTAACCTTAGCCTTACCCTCATCCGGCCTCTACTTCTCTCTCTCTCTCTCCGAACCCACGATACATAATTTTGTATGATCGCTTGGCGCCGCCCGCCCGCCTCGCTAGCCACCATCTCCTGTCCCATGTAGCCAGTATACATGCGGTCCGTCGATTTACCCTTGCTCTATACGCCACCCGATCGCTTGAGCCGTCGTTGCCGTCTCCGAAATATTTATCGCTGATTTCGCGTTCAGCGGCAATCGGCGCTTTCGTTTCGTCGTCGTAAATGGACTAGAAATTAAGTGAGTGAATTTCCTAAATCCGGATTAGGGACCGATAGTGCATTTTTGGACTGGGTTGAGTATGATTGGTGTACATTAGGAGAAACTAGTGAGTCAAACAACGGTAATTGTGGACGGGATAATATTAGTGATTTATTGGGCTAGCATGGGCTAGTTGTGGATTAGGTGATTTGGATTTGCCGGATATGCCCGGGCCGATGGAATGGTTGATTGTGTGCCCATTTATTGGGAAATTAAATAATGCCATGTTGCGAGCTCGAGTGGTCGACTCGTGGAGAGAGTGTGATCGGCCATTTGATGGCTTGAGTGGGTTATTGATTTACATATTGTGAATTTGGGCAGACGGTATTAATATGCCAAGTAAGCCACGTGGCTTGTGAATTAGGCAATCGTGGGATGACTATGAATGAATTGTGTGCCTGTGCCTATGTTATGTGGATGCTCATGTTTCATTTCATGGCACGTGTTATGAATGCCGAGAATGAGGCTTGTGATGAAATTGTGCGAGATCGCATACTGTCATGAGCATGTGATCACCTAAATACCACGATGCGTGTTACTTTGGGTTCGAATAATAACTACTCGTGTGTATGTGTGATCACACCGCCCGGATCGTGTTACGCGGGATGTGCCGCCTTGATGCGTTTTACGCGGGACGACGCCCGATACGTCCGGAAGGCGACCAACCAGATGTGTTTTACGCGGGCTCTAGTTCGTGAGGAGAGTAATGTTGCGCCTGATGCGTTTTGACGCAGCTAGAGACACTAGGCCAGGGGCGTTTTCTGCCGGCCACGAGTGTTGTGATTTTAAAAGAGACCTCATGCACTTTGTAGCAGGTCATGATAAGCTTAGACAATATAATTAGGCCGGTGTGTGATGTGAAATAGAATGTCGACATTTGCATGCATAAGAATGCATGGGCTGGTGTGCTGGTGTAAGTAACTGGATGAATGGCACGCGATATTATCACTATTGAGTATGAGCATGCCTTTGACATATCGTGAACCGAGTGCTCATATATGTGATTTGATTAAATTATTATTGTGAATAACCTACAAGGTCAGCCAAGTAAGAGATCCGGGGCGGAGGGTCTAGGTTGGAGTTTATTTATGAGCTGAATTTGTAAAGTGTTGTTGGGTGTTAACAGTTAGGAGATTGCATGTTAGCCTAACCTAGATTTGGGGTTATACTCGCTAAAATTCATCTCACGGTTGTAATAACCCACATTTTCAGACTCCCGGCCGTAGGATGCCGAGGACACCACTACTTTTTGGGATACCGCATTATATTCAGCGGTCATCGAGTGTACATTCCTATGGAAACGGAGCAGCGATATAAGATATTACTCGGTGTTGTTTGTGAATATGGGCGAGACGTACTACCACACCCGGGGAGTATGTGGCTTGGTGTTACAGAGGAACCGATGGAGTAATCGACCCCCGCTTAGAACCTTTGATGTCCCGGTGGACGTGAACGATGTCATGATCCCGCAGATGGCAAGTGGAGAGATTTCAGACCCTCCAACTCCAGCTGATTGGAGTAGCCACGGCAAAACCGTGGACGGACCTGCCGCCATGGTCAAGGAGGCCGAGGAGCACGAAGTGTTGTCTGACAACGACCCGAAACCCTTAGACCATCAGGATGAGGAAGAGCCGGTAGCCATGGAGGTAGATCAGGAGCGGGATGGAGAGGTTGCGGGGCTGGGATCCGATCAAGAAATAGGAACTGAGGAGTCCGAGTCTCAGGAGAGCTCGTCAAAAGAATCATCAGAGTCCGACCCGAACTGGGCTCCTTAGGTTGGCATTGGTTCTAGGTAGAGCGGGTTGCACCTTTTTGACTAAAGCCCATCTTAGCCCTGTCTAGTAACCCTAGCCACTGACCCCTTTTGACCGAGTGGCTACTGACTGTGTGTTTTCTCTGCTGGTACTGTAAACGAATATTGTAAAAAGGTTTTCTATAATAATACAAAGTGTATATATTTTCAGAAGTGTTGATTGTTGTTTGGCTATCCTTGGTTCATAATCTTTCTGTTAGGGTGATTTATTTATTGCTTCCGCTTGTGCTTGATCTCTGTGTGGGCGTTGGGTCGGCGACGTTTCCTAGGACGTCGCACCATAATCGATCGGAGGTGAGATGCTTGCGCCTCGTAGGGTTCGGGCGTGATACAATATCTCTAAAATTACATACCATGCTAATTATATTGCTTTATACATTGATATATGTTGAACCTTATACATACTATCAATGAAATAGGATCTACAAGTCCTTATGTCATCATATACATGTATGATATCATTTGTATCTCTTAAACCATAGAGAAATACAGGAAAATACGAAAATATACCTAAAAATATGCGTAAATAGGGTTCCGTATGTATTTTCACATCCTTAAAAGTATCGGACATGTAAAATAAATATACCATAGTGTAGAGAATCTTAATACGAGCACACGGTACCTTGCACGCTCAATCGGATGTCGGACGCGCCCTCATCGCCTCCACGAAGATGCAGCGTGTGGGCTTTCTGTGGCGCCTAAGCCGGCCAAAGGCCCGGTCGACCCGGTCGACCGCCGACCCGGTCCTAACCGCCTACCGGGTTCCATTTGGTTGACCAGTTGACCCCGGTTCAATCAGCGGGTTGGGACAACGGATCGGACCCCAGTCGGGTCGGCGGATCGACCCGGCTTGTTGGAAACCCTAGCACGTCGTTGCACATGCTTGGGAACACCAGCGTGTGTGCCGCCGAGGGCTCTCGGCGCCCTTAGCACGCGGCCACCGGCGGCCCCGTTGGCGGTGACCACTCATTTTTCTTGTCTTGCGGCGATCTGTCTATATGATTTATTCTAACATTCAGCGAATGAAAAAATCAAAATAACATACGAGCGATGCGGCCCATTTTCGACTATGGCGGCTCGATACCACATGTTAGCCGGTCCGTTTGGCTCGATCGACGCCCTAGGATCACCATAGCGAGATATTAACGGTATGGTAAAATGATGGATAGACTTTATGCACCTGATTTGAATTCCATCGGCCTAGATGCGGAAATGACGATGAACCGGGTGCCGTAGGTCTTTTCCCCGTCACTCTTGAAGTCCCGGGCTATGGGACCGTTTTTTTCAACCAACTCACGAAAGCCTTAGGTGAGTTTGAGAACGTTTGAGAGAGATTGGAGAGAGTTGGGTGAAGAGGAGGGACTGCAGCTCTATTTATAGAGTTTCTAGCTAGACCCTCTCATAACGGGTCGGGCCGAACTCGGTCCCACATGTTTGGGCCCATATCCGACCAATTAAGAAACCTTATATCCAAACTTATTAGACTAAACTCACAAGCGGGTAATAACAATTTCAATTAATGTAACCCATATTAGGAAAACGTTACAAATTCCGCTCCATTCCCGAACCAGGTAACTCCTCCACTTTATGCTCTATTTTGTCCTGCATGTCCGGCTTGAAAACACCGGACCAAATTTGTGACTTTTCGAGCAAATCGTATGCGAAACTGAAACAAGTCCATGATGATTTGTAAAAATTTAGAGATTAAGACACTGTGTTTGGATGGAGAAATGCTTTAAAAGTGGGTTTGGAATTCGTATTCATCTACGCATACTAGCTGTTCGCTGAAATTTCTCAATGAAACAACATAGGCTTAGAACGTTGAATCTGGTTTTGACGATTCACAGTGTGTTTCTTTGTAAACCGAGACAGATTTGTGGTGAAATATGGCCGTTTAGATCCTTGCACTTCATGTTTGAGCCAAAAATCGCATTAAATCTCAGTTTTAAGCTCCGACCTGTTTGATAAAATGCTTGAACAAAAGGTCGAGATTGCTATTATCAAAATCCGTTCTTGTTATATTCGTTTCTATGCTTTGTTTGTACTTGAATCGACGTTCCATCACTTACTCGATGTTTTCTCTTTTGGTTGTATGTCACGATGTTCACCACCGAGCCTGCCATATGTATGTCTTTGCCGCCGGAGATGTCTCTCGTACCAACTGAGTTTCAGGTCCTACAGCATCCTGAGTTTGAACATCACTCGTCCCGTTGGGGTGTATTTGGGTATGCTCGGATAGAAATGATGAGCTTTCATTTTGAAGTTTTGATCTTTTTCTTCTCTGCATGGATTGAAAATTCTTCACCAGAATTAGTCCGGTGACACAAAAAGAAAATGTTGGCCAACCAGTGGCGGGCACTGAGTTGGTGTCGGTCGGAGCGGCCGACCGATGGAGAGTGGTTCGGCGATGACCTAGGCTCCGGTGCCTAAGAAAATGTTATTTCGGTGAAGGCGTGAGGAACCAAGCTCTCGGTGACGAACCAACGTGATGGGGGACGATGGAGACGTCCATAAGGGAAGAAGAAAAATGGAAAACGAAAAAGAAAAATAGAAAAGAAAAGGATAAAAAGAAAATCAAAAAAGAAATAGGAAAATGTTGTTGAATATAATCAGGTCAGATCACAGTAATCGGACCCTCGATCCCAAGTCCCTTTTCCGGAATTAAAAATAATAATAAAATGCCGAAAAATTCAGAAAAATTAGGAAAGGTTTAGAAATTAGTTTTTGGGTTAATTTCATTAGATTTTAGGGTAGATTTTATTCTAGACTTAGTCCAAAAAATTGAAAAAAAAAGTGAAAACCTTTAAAAAAAAAATTGCCCAAAAAAAAATTGAACAAGCCATTAGAGTTTTGCCATAAGACTTTTAATTGCCTTTTTTTTTCTATAGAAGATAATAGGTTGTTGGTTGTGCGTTTTTAATATATTGTTGTAATTTTCCACTTTAGCATAGATAGGATGAACTTTAGGAACTTCGATAGGCTGCTTTAATAAGTTAGTTAGCAAATAGTCAAGTTTAGATACCAAAAGGGCACTAGTTAGATGACTAGTGTAATCAAATCCTCAATCCTTAAAATCTCTGGTTGCGTACGTATCGAGATGATACTCTCATGTCTCGATTAGGGTTTCTAGCCAACTTTTAATTACGACTGGTGACAACTCCAATTGAATGTGTAGATTAGAAACTAGTGTTGCGCGATGTATGAGGCTTGTGGTGCCTCCGTCCTTGAACAGATGAGCCTTTTAGTTCGTCCTTGAAGCGAACCAATTGATGTTCATGTCTATTAATAAATACCTCTATACCTATTCATACACTCTCTCCTCGATCGGGACGAGTAGGTCGCGACATCGGCATATAACACACACATATACATATATATGTTTTATGTTTATGGGGCTTTAGGTGAATATTATGGGGATAATTTTC
This sequence comes from Syzygium grande, assembly GCA_024733475.1. Lineage (NCBI taxonomy): Eukaryota > Viridiplantae > Streptophyta > Magnoliopsida > Myrtales > Myrtaceae > Syzygium > Syzygium grande. Next base: position 31,440,481 of record JAMXDD010000009.1, read on the forward strand.
CAAAAAGTTATATATTTAGTGTATAGCAACCAATTCGGTTTTAAGTTTAGTTATAAAGCTTTTGACAATGTAGTCATTCCAGCTAATTTTTAGCTAGAAATCACTCACGTGGATGCTAACCATCCCACGTCTTCACGTGGGCCCGATTTGATTGCCGACGTGGATGATTTTTCCTATGTTTTTATAATTTTTCTTTTCTTTCCTTTTTTTTTTTTTTTTTTCCCAGTTCCTCTATTGATTGCCGACCATAGGTAAGGGAACGCCCTCGCTGGATTTGGCGAGGGAGGTTGATGAGGGCTGCTACAAGGATCACTGAGGCCTCGTCAACCGGCAGAGGGAAATAGGGACAAAAGGAAAAGGAAAGAAAAGAAAAAGAAAAAATTCAAATTTTTTTTAAAAATTGCGAAAATCATTCCATTAGCAATTTTTGGTCAATTTGGACAGAATGATTACGTTGACAAATTATCAAAAGATTTTAAACTAAATTTGGTTGTACTTTTTTTTGGTCGGAAAAGTACCATATTGAAAAGTTTATAACCGAATAAATTTAATATTTTTGGGCAATTTTCCCGAATTTCAAGAGTTTGTAATTTCCTTTCATACTTAGATTTTCGTTCATTTGTTCTGTTGTTGTAATTATTATTTTTCCAGATATATTAGGCAGTTCCCAAAAATATACTAAAAAAGTTAATTAATTGCACCGGTATCAACTAAACTTGGGAAACCTTAACGTCGACTTCGACGCAAACTACGTTAAATTTCTAGATTGTTCATATGGAAACAGCCCCTCAAGTTTCGACTCTAGTGGGTGGCTTGATTTGCAGACATGGTACATTTAATAAAATGACAACATTCTTGCATAGATAAAGATCATATTCGTACAAATTACATACAAAAGAAGTCCTAAACCTATTACGATTGTACCAATTCAATCTTAAACCTTTTAAAAATTTGCTAATATAATCTATCTGTCTAATTTTCACTAAAAATCGCTAACTTAAATACCAAATTTGTCCCACGTGGCATCACCGACCGACGACGTTGAAAAATTCTTACAATTTGTATTATTTTTTCTGATTTTTTATAATTCTTTTTTTCTTTTTTTTTTGCCCTTCGTCCTCTGTGGTTGCTGGCTTGGTCAGTGGCCAGCGACCAGCCACAAATGAAGGCCGACGAGAGCTGTCCTCACCTCCCTCTAGTAATGCCTAACCTCGCCCAAACAAATCTCTCAAATTAATCCCACGCTCCAACATCTTAATGATACACGATTAGCGAAAACATGCAAAAAAAATGAGCCACAATGGTCACATAATCGACCCGGATCAACCAGCAGATATGATTCTGAAGCGAGAGTTTCGGTCACAAAATACAAGATTAAAAACAACAAATTGTGCAATTTGGAAATGGAATGCTGCAGTGGTTTGGTAGAAGAAGTGAAGGAGAGTGGGAGAGTGAAAGCGGGAGTCATGCCATCAAAGCGAAGCGCTAAAATATTTTAAAAAAATTCGAAGAAAAACCTTGAAAAATATATTTTAAAAATTTTTAAATTAATGTTTAATTGGCAGTGCTATGTTTTTGGGTATAGAGTGGATGGGCTTTGGGCGGGAAAGTTGAATTTGAAGAAATGCCCTTGGAGATGCTCACTAATTACAATGACGCCCCCATAAATTGAATTGACAACTTGACCCCTTGCCACGTCACATCAATGGTATGTTTTTTTTAGAATGATCTTTTTTTTTTTTTCATTTTCTCTCTATTTCCATTCTCATTCCTGTCAATTAAAACCATCGAATTGTCAATTCTACAGTGTGATTCAGGGAATGCCAATTTCTATTATTAAATTTAGTCAAAGTCATGTACTAAATAAAAATGGGCGCAATTTGTAATTTAAAAAGAGTCGAGATGAATATAAGGAAATCTCCTAAATCTCTCACACACTTTGTAAATCTATCCTAATAATTAAACAAATCCCATCATGACTTAAATCTCACTCTTTTACAAAAAGAAGAAGGCCTAATACTCTAAAAACCTAAAACTTTAATTTTTGTCCCATTTTTTTTTTGTTTCATAAAAAACCTCAAACTTTAGGTTATGTCCCAATTCTACCAAAATTTTTTTTATCCCATAAAAACCCTCAACTTTATATTATGTCCCAATTTTACCATGATTTTTTTTTTGTCCTATGAAAACCCCAAACTTAAGTCTTATCCCAATTTTACCGTCAAGTTCCAATTTTATCCTAAAATTTTTACACTCATAAAAAACCACAAACTTTTACTTGAGTCATAAACTGCCCCCATTAACTCTCGGGTCAAAATTTCTCATTGACAACAGAGAGATGAAAACTCTCGAGCACGAGCTATATGATCACAAGAGATGGAACATTCCCAAACACGATAGATCGAAGAGTGAGCACAAAATTCCTAAGAGCAATTTTGACGGAGGGTTAATGGAGAGTAGATTTAGGACTCAAGTAATAGCTTGTGATATTTTTATGAGACAAACAAAAATTAGAGTGATATTGAATTGGACAAGCTATGATTTTTTTTATAAGATAAAAAAGTTTGGATTAGAATTGGTAGTGAACTTAAAGTTAAGGATTTTTATAAGACAAAAAAAAAAGTTTATGATAGAATTGGGACTGAACCTAAAGTAGGGGGGTTTTTATGAGACAAAAAAAAAGTTTAGGGTAAAATTAGGGCAAGACCTAAAGTTGGAGGTTTTTATGAGACAAAAGGTAGAACTGGAATAAAAGTTAAGGTTTGAGGTTTTTAGGGTATTAAGCCAAAAGAAGAAAAAGAAAGTTCGTGAAAAATCTATTTACATATTTGCCATGCCCCACGATTACACGTAACTCTAGATAGCAATCGTAATTTATGATGCTCAAGATAATTGACAAGTAATATATGAATGCTTTTACCGTTCTAAATTTGGATTAAAAAAAAAAAAATTATCGAGTGCTACATGGATCTTTCATATTCCCTTATATGACGATGGAAAGTATGTTTAAAAAATGGATCGAAATCTTTACATATTATTGTACTCTCTATTAATTTCATTTCACTATTTCTATCTTCACACACAAAGCAAGCGTGTTTATATGTTACCAATTTGAATTAAAAACGAAATCTTCTTATTATCTTACGAGTTAGGTGAAGTTTTTTTTTGAGACGGATAAAATCTTCAAATATTACCTCTCCTTTTTACTTAATAAATTTTTCCATCTTTTTCCAGACACGACACTATTAGATTTTTACCAGCAGAGGATGAAGGAAAGAAAAAAAGAAAAAATTGAAAAAAAAAAAAAAAAAAGGAAATAAAAGTTATAAAAAGTTCAAGAAAATCAAAAAAAAAAATAATTAAAAATGATAAAAATTGTTCATGTCATCTCTTTGCATTTGTAATATACCATGAACAGATTCCATATATATATATATATATATATATATATATATATATTTTAAAGTAGCTTGAATTCTGCCACAAATAAAAGGATAATAGATCTTCCCACGAAACATGTTATAGACAACCATATTTGAATTTGGCTTTATGACTTTTTTTCAGTAACTTTAGGCTTGATAAGATCTGTGAAAATCAGAATTACTGTTCAAACTTATTGCACATTATTGCCAAAGGTTGCCAGGTAGAAAGAACACTGGACTTTGTGGTTCAAAAGGTTGGCCCATTATCTTGCGATTACCCATACATGCAAATTTTCTTTGTTCGGCCAACGTTTCTCGCTTTCATCCTCCGAAACCCTAGAAACTGAAAGCCTTCTTCCATGGCGTCTCCTTAGCCACATTCCGCCCAGCCAACAAAGTGGCCATCGGCTACCCCGCTCCTCATCCTCCGCCGAGGGGGACAACATCGTCCCCACCCGCGTCGTGCCGCATGCCCCCTTTGCAATCTGCGGCCAAGTGCTGAACGCCTCTTCTACATTTCACGCCGACTACCGTGGCGATCTTTTTGGTACTGGTAGGTACTGCATCTTCTTCATTCGCCTCGTGATCAAGGCCCAATACCCCACGCTGGAAGTCTTTGTTAGAAATTAAATCAAATTTGTTAGTACTTGTTTCCTTTTTGAGTCTGTTTCGTATTTTTATATTTTGATTTTTCATATATATGGTGAGATATTAAGAGATAAGATAAGATATTGTGAGATATTGTTTCTAATTATATTTTAGGAAAGTTTCCTAAGTCAAGTAGGTTTCTAATTAGAATTGGTTTCCTAGAAAGAGATTTCCTATTTTAATCAAACTATGGCCTATATATAGTTTATTTCTCTTGTAATTGAGATATGCAATAGAAAGGCACAAATTGCCATTGTTTCACCTTCAAAAATTTCTTTCATCAAATCAATATTGTTGCCGCACCTCGACGCTCAACAAATTGGTATCAGAACTTACGGTTCGTGATCATGGCCTCAACGAACAATCAGCTTCCTTTTCAATACCCTCGCCTTACCAAAGAAAATTATGGTAACCGGGCTGTCGAATGAAAGCTCTACTCGGCGCCCTACGGTGTGTGGGAACTTGTTAACATTGGCTATGATGAGCCGGATGATGAAGCCACATTGAACCAGAACCGAGAGGAATGCCTTGGAGAAGGTTCAAATGAAAGATCAATATGCCCTGTCAATCATCTATCAAGCGTTAGATGATTCCATGTTCGAAAAAGTTTCAAACGCCACTACCGCTAAAGAGGCATGGGAGATTCTTCAAAACACACATCAAGGAGTTTAGAAAGTTTAGAAGATTCGCCTTCAAACCTTGAGAGACGAATTTTGAGGTAATTCATATGAAAGAATTGAATCGATTGCTGATTATTTTACAAGAATTTTGGCAATTGTTAATCAGATGAAAAGAAACGGAGAAGATGTTTCCGATGTTTGCTTTGTCGACAAAATACTTGGTCCTTAGACAAGAAGTATGATCATATTGCAGTTGCAATTGAAAAATCCAAAGACTTGGATGCCATGACAGTTGATGAACTTTGTGTTCATTACAAGCCCATGAAGAAAGATTGAGAAAGAAAAAGATTGAGCAGGTGGAGGAAGTTCTCCAAACGCAATTGACCATTTGAGATGAGAAGGAGCAAAGAAGAGATCCCGTTCAAAATTGCTGGACAAATCAAGATCGTGATCGAGGTTGTGGCCGAGGTCACTTTCGAGAAAGAGGTCGTGGACGAAGCAGAGAAGATCCCGCTCAAGTGATGGAGGATACCAGTACCAAAGAGGTATTCGTGAAAGAGGAAAGAACTCGACAAGCCAATAGTATGATAAATCTAAAATCCGATGTTATCATTGCAATAAACTTGGCCATTATGCTTCTAACTGCTGGAACAAAGAAAGTAGCAGACCAGATTTAAAAGGCGAATTTGGTAAATAATGCCGATCAAGTTCTCTTATTGGCATTTAAAGAAGATGAAGAAGGTCAAAGCAATACGTGGTATTTGGATACCGCGCAAGTAATCACATGTGTGGGAGAAAGGAGATGTTTGCCAAGTTAGATGAGACAATTAAAGGGAATGTCTCATTCGGTGATAACTCTAAAATTCTTGTTGAAGGGAAAGGTACAATTTTGATTCGCTTAAAGAATGGTGCACGTCAGTTTATTACTAATGTTTATTATGTTCCAAAAATGTCAAGCAATATCTTGAGTTTGGGACAACTTCCGGAGAAAGGTTATACTGTTTATATGAGAAATCTTAATGGGCTAATACCACGAAAAACCCTAAACTGGTACACTTGTAACAATTTTACCCCAAACTAATTTTTTGACCACCAAAAACCCCAAACTGGTACACTGTGACAATTTACCCTCCGTTAACTTCCGTCAAATTTTTCCGTTAAATTTGCTGACGTGGACGACGATCCGTGACGTGGCATGGTGACATCGCAGGTTTATGTGGAAATTCATAGGTTTGATACCACAAAAATCCCAAACTGGTATACATGTGACAAATTTACCCCAAACTCGATATACACGTGACAAATTTACCCCAAACTGGTACACATGTGACAAATTTACCCCAAACTAATATACATATGACAAATTTACCCCGAACTAATTTTTTTCGGTCACGAAAAATCCAAAACTAGTATACACGTAACAAATATACCCTCCACTAATTTTTTCAAATTTGACCGAGTTGTGATGTGCCGTTGAGTTTATTTTCCAGATTACTCTAACATTGCCTTTGCATCGTCAATACTAGAAATTATTTCTTTCTATTGGAATCATTATTAGAAGACTATTGGGCCTTTGCCAAATGCAACACTTCATTCGTGTGTGCATGAAGATGCCTTTTAACTAAAAACAGATTGTATGCGCAGAGATATACAAATGAAGTACTATTTTACATAATGAGCCAGAAGCAATAGACTTTTCTAGATTTAAAAGAAGACTTAAGATGCAAATATCGCAGAGAAGTCCAAATTAGGATATTAACCTATTCTAGCATTTGTGGAACCATAAGTCAATTTCAATAGTATTTACCATCAAAATGGGCGGAGAGAGAGAGAGTCCCTTCCGCATACAAACCATATGCGATTGACCAAATTCATCATCACAATACAAATAACATCATCCACACAAAATGGACAATACATAACTAAAACCACGGATCAATATAAACTTGAACAAGCTTTTACAAATGAGCCTTTACCAGACTTGAACAAGCTTTACAAAATAGCCTTTACACGAGACTTCAAACAAGCTTTACAAACAAAATAGCCTTTACACCAGACTTGAACAAACTTTACAAAATAGCCTTTACACCGGACATCCAACCAGCCAACTAGCCAAAAAGGCACAATCCACACCCGACAATAGAGGTCCAAAAGCTTCTATATCACAACCATCCAAAAAAAGTGAATATATACTAGACTTGAACAAGCTTTTTACACTAAACATCCAACTCTCCCCACAGGTTCATTGCTTTGCTTCACTTTGAGATTGTTGAGTTTGAGAGGGTCTAGAAACTTGGCTTGAAATATCCACTGTATGATTTGCACCACCTTGATGAATTTTTTGTACTATGTTACTACCAAGCATCTAAAAATGACGGAAAAAAACATAATGTTATTATGCTAATCATAGTAGATTAAAAATCCTCAACAAAATAAAATGTTCTCCCTTAAATATGAGTTTCCAAAGTGGCTTTAGAAACATAAAATCCATATCCTTGTAGAACCTATAAGAAGACAAACCATATTAACATTTTACTTTGGCATCATCAAAAATCATATGAATTGTATTGGTAGACCACTCACCCTCCTCTTCTCAAATCTGACAATATTTGATTGTGCTCTCACAGATCCAACTATGGTACTTTCACTTTGTTTGTTAGATGCCCCTTCTTCAATGGTTGGTTTCTTTGGATGCTTCCTTGGCCTACCTCTTTTGCCCCTGTATAATAGACATATATAAGAAAGGTATTTTAGAGAAAGTGTATCACATTTGTGTTTGAATTTCCTTACCGTTAGTTTGATCTCTAAAGGTGCGAAGGTTGAGGGCATGTTGTCTTGTTGTGTCCAATACCATGACAATTGGAGCATTTCATGGTAATACCGGATTTAGATATTTTAGTAGGATCGGTGTTGGTGACCCTTGGCTTCCTTATTCTTTTGCTTTTCTCATCCTTTTCTTCTCACCATTGGGTCTCTTCCTGTCTTTCTTAGGCCTCCCGGAAGCTTTCTAAATGGCGAAGGCAATAAAGGCTCTTCACTAGTCTCTGGCCACATCTTCCTTCCATTCAAGGTAGGTAATGCAAATTGGTAGCAATGCTCGTATGCAGCTTTCTTGAAACAGTCAACTACATAATCATTTATGTTACACTTCATGAAGTTGATGCGAGATAGCATGGTTACATGGTATCGCCGATATATCCCTGCGTCTGCAAGTACATGTCTTCTCATCCAGATCAACCATACGTGTCATCATTTACTTCAACTTCCAATCTGGAAGCCGTAGATGGCCTTGGAATGCAAAACCTAGACTTCATTTTTTTCCTCCTCAATCTTCAATATGAGTCTTGGACAAATCTCATCTCTTGAACCAACCATTAATTGGCTTTTCTCGTACATTCTTACCATAAGTAATTTTCTTATGCCCTCTAACATATCAACAATGGGACATTCCGTTTCTTTGCATATATATGCGTTGAATGTCTCACTCAAATTATTCTCGATAGTATTGTAATTTCGTCCACACTTGATAAATGCCCTACAAAAGTGTTCTAGACCCTGTCTCATGAAGTCTTCATATGCATGAACAGACTCTTCCTTCATTTCTTTTATCGCTATGTTGAAATCGCCCTCATATGTCGAATATGCAGCTCTCCAAAAGCAATTCCTAAATGTTTCTCCTTTGTATAGTTTTTTTCCAATTAGCATAAATGTGCGAGCACAATTCCCTATGCTCTGCTCATGGAGATAGTTTAGAAACTGCATTGAGAAGACCCCGCAACACGTTATTTAACATGCGAATAAGTTGGTCTATATATAACAAAATACTTCTATTAGTAAAGCTTGTGCACAACCTTACCTTTTGTTGATCACTCATGAAGGTCCAGCCAAGACCTTGTCCCACATTCAAGTCTTTCACTAGTAGCTTGAGAAACCAAGTCCAAGATTCTTTGGTTTCAGCTTCAACCACAGCCCATGCAATTGGAAACATTTGGTTATTTTCATCTCTACCAAGAGTACAGAACAACATCCCTCTAATTAAAGTCTTCGTAAAGCATCCATCCAATCCAATTACTCGCCTACAGCCGGCTAGAAAACCCTCTTTCAGTTCTTTTGAAGCCCACATAGAATCTCTTGAGCGTATTATATCGTCCAACTTCCAAGTCAAATGTGCTATTCGGACTACATCGAATCAACTCAGTCTTATAAGAGTGCAACAACTTGTATTGCTCAACAAATGGACCTCTAATGATTTCAATAGCTTTATTAATCGCTCTATAACAAGTCCTCTTATTTAGTGTCGTGCCCACATCTCCATTGCATCTGCCTTTGCATTTGTGACGTTGTATACTTCAAGTTAGCTCTAATTTTAGGCAAGAACTGCTCCATAAGCCATACATACGTTGCATTCCTATTTCTCATGCTCCTAGGGCAAGTATGTTCATTTCAACAGTCTTTATGATAAAAGTCTTCTCACTTTGCATCCAGCTAGCAAAAACTCTCCATTCACAGCCATTTATACACCTACCATCCATTTTTGTCTCTTCACTCTTCTTCCACCCAATTCATCCACGACCCCACAGCTTAGGGAGATATTTAGGTTTTTGGCCATATTGGTCCTTTTTTTCTTTTGTAGTGATGCATGATTTAGTGATTATTTCTACTACTTATTGTCAAATGAATGTAGCCCATGTTCAAAAACTAAGTCGGATGTTATATATATATATATATATTATTAGATACAACATCTGTCTGATGCTTGTATCAACAGATTAATTAAGGTTTCGTTCCCAGAAATTTGTTCTATGAGCTTCTTCCATTTCTCTCTTCAATGTCTCCATAAAGAAGATTTTGGTCTTATCAAAGCATTGTGACTTCTTGTGTCGTTTGTCTCCATCTCAATGAATGCGCAATAGACCTCGAGCCAGAGAAAGCAGCACGTGGAGTCACAGAGAAGAAGGGAGAGATTCAATCTTTGCATTAAGTGAAGAAGATTTGGTCTCGCATTGGAAGCATTGTGACCTGTTGTGTCGTTATCGTCTCCATCTCACGATAAATGCAAACAATAGATGGGCATATAATATTCGAATTGAAATAGATTACGATTTCAATTTATGTTGTAACTATAGTGGAACTAGTAGAAATGAAGAGAAACCCAACGGGCTAACAAAGACGGTGTTAGAGTTCATAGATTAATTTGGAAGGTAAACTTTGGTCCAAAGTGAAACTTGAAATCGATTTGGTAAAATGGAAAATGAAAATTAAGGTAAACTTTTTTAATCAGAATTTTAATTTTTTGGTTTTTTTATAAAATGCTCAAGGAAATTAGAAACGACATTAATATTGAGGTTTTTTTACTTATTCTTTTTCTCCCCTTTGTACGACTTAATAATCTCCCTCTTTCCTTGGCATTCATCTATATTAACATCTTGGAACGTTTATGAATTCTTAATTTCATTGAATCGCCAATTCATTGAGCAAGCACTGCAGATTGCCTTTCCTAGCTCAGAGACTTTAGAAATCGGATACTAAAAGCCAGCATCGACTTTGAAGGAGGAACTTCCATAAGAGGACTATTCTCTGACCTTTTCATCTTAGAAAAATGAATCATTGGCGAGTCTCAGCAAGAGTAATATCTAATGGCAATGATTAATGCCTAAGATATCACAAGTATTCAGCATAAAAACAAGTGAGTCATATTCAAACATTCAATGAAAATCTTACACGTAACTTTGCAAATCAATTCTATTGATTTCGGTCTCAATAGCTCTAACACTACATACGCGTCTTAGCATAAATATAAGTGGGTCTTATTCAAACATTCAATAAAAATCTTGCACTTCACTTTACAAATCAATTCTATAAATTTCAGTCTCAATGTCTCCAACACTATGTACGAGTCTCAGCATCTCCAACATTATTGTTTTTTTTTTGGTAAAGATCTCCAACATTATTGTTGATACAATTTAGATCAACAACTACATTGTCCCCCTTCTTAACGAGCTTCCTTCAGCATTCATTTGTTTTTTTGACTTTTCGTCCCATAAATGAATGTCATCTCCAATTAAATGCTCCCATAAAGCCACGGAACTACCTAAGGTTGAGATGTTACAACTCATTAAGCGAACTTCTCCTCAAGGGATGACTTCTCGTCTCTGGAGAGAAGATGGACGGCGCCGGCGAAGTTTTGCACCGGAGACACCTCATTTCTTCAAGATCATACTCTCTCAGGCACTTCAAACTGGAAGGCTTGTAAGTTCTTTTCTTGGAAATTATTTTCGATGTACCAAGGTTTGGAAGGCTGTAGCGTACTGCGCACAAGCGTTTTCCTTCGAATCAGTTCATGTTAAAGTACACCCGGTACTGCTTGTTTATGTATTAATGACGACTTTATATATTATGAAATTAGGGCATTCCAAAGAGGTTTGTGAGAGAGTATGGCAAGAATCTTCCCGAAACGGTGCGTTTGTGGGTTCCAAATGGTGGAATTTGGAGGGTGGAGTTGGAAAAATGGGATGATATAGTTTGGCTATCAAAGGGATGGAAGGAATTTGCGGAGCATTACTCTGTTCGTGAGGGCCACTTTCTAGTCTTCAAATACGTAGGACACTCGGATTTTCACTTGCTCATATTTGACAAGAGCGCGTCGGAGATAGATTATCCGCTAATGGATGCCGACAGCAAGAAATCGAACCTCGATGCTGTCGAATTTGTCCCTCCTAAAATGGGAGATGCTGATGATCACTGTAATCTCTCGGTTGGACTTCAAAGTCTAGATGATTTCTCGCTGAAGAGAAAAGAGAAGGATGGATTGCATAAAAAATCATATCATCACAAGCCTTCCAAGGTGATGAAATCTGATCCGGCTAGCTCCGTTGATGATGCTACCATGTCACGTGCAATTGTACTCGGATTGGGTTCCAAATCGAAAGGCTTCCAAACTGATCAAGGAGCGAAGCTTCTGCCACAAGATTCAGATGGTGTGTGAATCTAAGCCTATTGGTAATGCATACGCTTTGGATCTTTTTTTCTTATGCTCTTTGCCTGACTGATTCAGGTAGGATGGAAAATTCCAAACGCAAGGTGAGCCCTGCCATGCTGGCTTCTCATAGTTCTACTTCTAAACGTTCACGGGTAACTACGGCTCTCAAAGCAGCCAACAAGTACGAGCCGCAGTATCCTTCGTTCACAGTAGTTATCCGGTCATATAATCTATTGAAGGGACATGCGGTAAGAAAAGATCCCGAGCTAATAGTTCTCATGTGCAAAATTTGGACAGTAATGAAATCTATTACCTTCTACTAAGGTAACATCATATTTCTATATGATTCGGGTTTGCCTATGAGATTATACACATGTGGTCTGGTTAACATTTCTTGTGTTAGTCATCACACCTTTTATGTTCTTACTCATATATCATTTGTTGATCAAAAATCAATTCCGCAGACTATCCCAGGTAGGATTTTAAAGGGACGCATCAATGGAGGAATGCAAACCGCAACTCTTAGATATTTGGATGGATCATGGCCAGTGAGGCTCATGTACTATCCACAACATGGCCAGGGAAAGCTCTCTGCCGGTTGGACCGCATTTCAGAGAGGAACTTCTCTGAAGGAAGGAGATGTCTGTGTGTTTGAGCTTGCAAGAATTGATAATATTGAACTCAAAGTCTCCATTTTCAGAAGGAACGCCAAGTCTTAGGTGTAAACTTTGGTACGTCTACAGAAAAATCTTTGCTTCACTATGTTTTGTTTTTTGTTAGTCAGATGAAAGAAAGCAAAACTTTCTGCTGCAAGTAATTGAACGTTGATGTATTTCCTGATGTTTTTTTGGAGAGTAGTGAACATTACATCTGGATATTGCATCTTCCAAAATTCCGGGTACGTGTGTACCTAATTTCCAACCTCTTTGCATATTGCTTCTTTATTCGATAAAGTATCAATCGAACTCATGCACAGCATGGGATCGATAAAATAAAAGGTCACAAGAAATCCTCATCCATTGCCCTTATGGACAGTTGATCTATAACAGACTTTAGTAAATTCCTTGAAGTAATTTCTTTACCATAGAGGTGGTCACAGAAAAGGAAAGAGCCAATACTTAAGAAGTGAAAGTTGCAGGTGAAATTTGGATTGGATCGGGAAGTACTTGCCCTGAAAAGTATTTGCATTGGATTGCTGGGAAGAGACTACTTACCTGATTAGACCAGCAAAAGATACAATTTTTCAAGTTCTCCAAAATATGCTGTGCAAACTCTTGACCAAAGCTTAGGTAATCTTGCCATGGAGCCATCATCATCCACTTCCTCACTGAGAACTGCCACAGGTTCCAATCCAGCCAACACAGCAAGGTAGACAGAAGCCTCTGTATGCCCAGCTCTTTTCAGGACACCACCCTCCCTGTACTTCGATGGAAAATATGTCCCGGCCTGCTGAAATATTCAGGTTTAGAATCTCTAGATGCAGGAGCCCAAGCTGCCGTTGCCCTGTCAAGCACTGATACGCCTGCAGTTATCCCAAGCTTTGCATCCTATAACAATATCTAATTAATTATCGACATGACTTGACAAGAATCCTGGCCGGTTATAACCAATCTCTAAAAAGTTAGACATCGAGTAAGAGATGAACCACAAATACTAACCTAACAACGCCATATACACATAAAAATTATGAGAAACAACTCTTCAAAACCCAAAACCATTTATCTGCATGAGCGGAATAACAAACCACAAGATTAAGCATTAAGGAAACTTGAGAAGTGGATAGACCAAAATCGCTTATGCTTCACTCCTTTTTGCTACTTAAAACAACAGCCCATCAGCCTCCTTTAAGAGACTCTTTTCCCACCCCACCAAGGGTTCCAAGGCTTCAACTCCTAATGTATCCACTCCCAAAAAGGGGAGATGCCACTTAGACAACATCTTGGCCAAAAGAGCCAATACTTAAGAAGTGAAAGTTGCAGCTGAAATTTGGATTGGATCGGGAAGTACTTGCCCTGAAAAGTATTTGCATTGGATTGCTGGGAAGAGAATACTTACCTGATTAGACCAGCAAAAGATACAATTTTTCAAGTTCTCCCGCTGTGCAAACTCGCAAAGCTTAGGTAATCTTGCCATGGAGCCATCATCATCCACTTCCTCACTGAGAACTGCCACAGGTTCCAATCCAGCCAACACAGCAAGGTAGACAGAAGCCTCTGTATGCCCAGCTCTTTTCAGGACACCACCCTCCCTGTACTTCGATGGAAAATATGTCCCGGCCTGCTGAAATATTCAGGTTTAGAATCTCTAGATGCAGGAGTCCAAGCTGCCGTTGCCCTGTCAAGCACTGATACGCCTGCAGTTATCCCAAGCTTTGCATCCTATAACAATATCTAATTAATTATCATCGGTTACAAGATACGAGGAGCTGATTGAAGAAACCATTTAAGCGTCTTACAACATATACCACAGTCACGGTGAATGCAGTCCGAAGCTTCTCTTGATTCTCCCTCTGATTCATTTTTGCACAGACAATCCCAGCGCCAGACTTCACAATAAATGCCTTAGCCTAAGGTGTTGCCATTAAAAGATCACCCTCATTCTCACTGTCCTCATCGTCTGCCACCACTACAATCTGGAATTCAGTTCCAACCATGACATAGACCTTAATGGATGAACAATTGAAATGCACTCGATAATGTAATGCAGAAAGCATACCAACCTTCCCTCAGCAGATGTCCTCGATCGCTTCTGTAGTAGAAGCAAAGGCTGCTCTGGGTCGATCCAAGTCAAATTCATTATCAACGATGAGGATAACTCACTGCAGATGAAAAACCAATTTGCGAAGAAGGGTGGGCTTGAAGCAGCAGATTGGATGAATTTCGTCTGCCATTTTTTCTTTCTTTAGTGTTTGCTTGTATTTATTGTGTTTCTCATGATAGATTGGTTCACAAAATGTCTACATCGACAGAGTGTTGCTTGTGAGTTTATAAAGAGATACATTCAGAAGAACTGGCGTATTGTGACTCTTAGGAATTTAGACAAATCGTGGCTGGGGCAGCTTAAGACCTATCAACACAATTTTTTGCAGCAAACATCTCTAGCGGTTGGCCCACGTTTGCAAGAGAAACTTGTCTGCATAAGATGTCTACACGTTTGAACTTTTTGGTAGGGACGGTGTTGTGTTCAAAGTCTCCATCTTCAGCCATGCCAGAAGCGATAAACTCATTTAGGTTGATTGAGATGAACATTGGAAGATTCACTTGAGGATACATCAGTAAAGCAATTCGTGTCTCCTTTATTCAGCTGTTACGAGTCAATTGAAAGTGCACTTACTTTTGGCTTTTCTTCTGAATTAGTCACAATCTCATCGGAATTATCCTTATTTCCCTTTGTGCAGGTCGGACCAAATAGTCTAAATGTCCAGTGAGCCCTTTCGAGCATCTTTTCCATGGCATATCTCCATGGTGATTGTCACCCATTCTACATCTGCAGCTCACTGTCCAACCTTTTCCCAAGTTAATTTGCTTTCAGCAGAAACCACAGGATATGTTATCTTCCTTCAAGTGTTCATAGCTATTTGCGTAAATTAGAACACAAGGTCAGAAGGTTGGAAAAGGGCAATAACCAACATGAATTTGGAATCCAATGATTTCTAGTTTAAGTATAAAATGCCTCCCAAAAATGTCTACTTGATACTCTCT
The DNA here is from genome assembly GCA_024733475.1 of Syzygium grande. Classification (NCBI taxonomy): domain Eukaryota; kingdom Viridiplantae; phylum Streptophyta; class Magnoliopsida; order Myrtales; family Myrtaceae; genus Syzygium; species Syzygium grande. The sequence goes on from JAMXDD010000009.1 coordinate 31,455,851, forward strand.
TGACATAATGACTGCTTGCAAAGGAATATATATTATTTATTTATAGGGATTGTCATAAATAGCGTTTGTCGAGAAAATATTCTCTACAAGCGGCTTTGATTGCTATCCTAGTGAAAGGATGGACGGTTACTCAAACGTAAATGTTGATCAAGGTCGCTTTGGAGAATTTTTGTCCAGCAAATATTAGAATCTAATAGACAATAAAGAGCAATTTTCTACTAATATGAACCAAGGATTGGATTTTCCCTTAGCTCCCAAGCACTTTGATCCTTGGACCATGTTCTCCTTCTAATCCTTGACTTCTGGCTCTTCAAGCTTTCCATCTTCCCTTATTCTGATTTTACTCCGATGCACTTCAATTATTATAGTGCATAAGCATCATCAAATGAGATTAGATGTTGCTGCATTTATGGGTCCATATGTAAAGAGTAGCTGTGAAGGTCGTGCCCAGCTCGGTTTTTGCGAACCCAATTTAAACCAAACAGAATACATAACATGTACCTTCAGTGTCTCTTTATCTTGAATTGCAAATCGAGATAGGAAAAGGCAAGTCATAGAATCGGAATCCATGGCCATTTGTAGGGAGAAGTTCGGCTATTTACTGAACGTCGTCGGATTAGACTGAAGAGGTGGTTCAAACATGGAAACTATGTTGATGAGGACTTACTAACACGGCAATGGTGTGTCTAACTCGGTGAGAGAGGACCGATTGTGATTGTGTGGTTTCGCCATTTTGAAATAATGAACCTGTAAAAGTGTTCAAGTTCTAAAGAGTTACAAGATAGTTTTGTACTTTTCTATGACTAATCAGAGTGTATGAAAAGAAGACTGATAACTTCATATTTTCACTAGATTCGTGTATGTCTCTCATATTGATTACATGCACCCTACTGTGAAGTCTAAGAGCATAGGATTGGCCAGCTGTTGTCATGAAAGGAAAAGCGGCAAGGCTCTCATTTACATTCATCACGGGCATATCTCAAATATAAAATCAAACGACATGTCCGTTGAAGTTGGAACCACCGTTGAATAGCATACGTGGCAGCTGACGTGTCATCATGAATCTATTCAGCAGCTGAGCTGGTTAGGCAAAAGAAAAAAAAAATGTCGTTTTCTGCATCCTAAAAGCAAGCGGACATTTCTAAATAGAATAGAAGACGACGTTGAAAAGGAGTACATCTGACCAAACGGGACACCAAGGCCGCTCTCGGCCGCGCCTACATGCCGTTGATCTTCCGCGCGGGCAAAAAATTGTCTCTCCGGCGGCGACCTCCACCGATCAAATCGAGTCGTTGAGCCCCGGCCCATCGCGTCCCGCCTTCGAACATTCTCGGACACACGGCGATCGCCACCTTGACGAGGAAAATAGCATGGTTTCGCTTTGCTCAGATCAGATCGACATGAGCAGCATAGTCTTCGTTTTCTGCGAACGTAGATCTCTCTCCCTCGCTCGCCCACATCATATATACCTCGGCGCACACCGTACAGTTCGCTGTGAAAATGGGAGATTTCTTGTCCGAGCATCGCCGAAGCATACTTGGATTCGAAGTGCCTTCTTTTGCTCGGGAGACGGGACCTTTGCATTCATCGCTCGCATCTGGCCTCTCTGTCGCGCGTGACACCCTCGCTCGTAATCCCACCGCCATTGCCTCTCCCACGAGGAAAGAGCGGTAAATGCTTCTGGAGCTGCTCACTCTTCGCTTCGTTTGATTGCATACGATCTTGTTTCCCCTTTCTTAAAAAGGGAAGCTGTTTCGGGGCCATTTCGGCATCCGACTAATCCTCACCGGGCGCAAGACAGTTGCGCACGGTCTCTTGTCTACCAAGTAGTCAAGAACAAACTTCCATACGAAGGACTGAAAGTGTCAGTGAGTGAGGTTGGTTTTTAATGGGTTTTTACCTCCGCAGCCGATGGCAACGATTCAAAGTGTCGATTGTGGGGATGCTTCGATTAAATGTAGTTCAGATTTGCAAGCAACCGAGAGAGGTTTTGCAATCACGGTGTTAAGATCTAACGATTGCTGGTACGCTATCATAATTTACCGGGAAAATCTGATATTTTGTTGATGCTTGATTGTGTGTTACTTTGCTTCCAGCAAAGACCTAAATGCAGAGTGGAATTTTTCGAAGGGTGTGATCTCTGAAAGTTGTATTCTTCACAACAAATAAGTTGTATCGATGTTGATGGCTCAAAAGGAGAACTTGAAGCAGAAGATTCGACTGATAGAGGATAGAGAGAATGTGAATTTTGAGGGAAAAAAATAATGAATATTGAAGAGAAGAGTAGTAAGTGCATGTTTGTCAATGTTGGAAGTGGAGGAGAGTCATCTAGGTCGCTTGACATAGTGCTGTTGGATAGATTAGGATCTTAGAAGTTCTTTTGTAGCTGGAAACAATGGCAGCTTATTACTTTGTTTTGGTGTCGGCTTTTAGTGATGAAATCTCGATGCTTTTATTAACGAAACGTCGATTCTTATTACTGTCTTGTTTCGTCAACCATTCCTCAACATCGCACATGAAAGTAGACACATTGTACGATAGAAGAATATGAACAAATTGGAATTTTCATCAGCTGTTTACTCTTCATGTGCACAGCACGTAGGCTTAAAAAAGCAGGCAAGGTGCTGCAATACTTTGTGACCATTATGTATGCACACTTTGCCTCCAAAAGCAGAGATGATCTCATGCCCTGTAACATTACTTTTCTCTGCATATTGCCTCAAAGTATCTCCTAATTCGCATCGTTTTAGACAGCATGTTTAAATTGAGATGGAGATTCAAATCTCATTCCTCTTTTGAAAACAAGGTTCTTGCGGTTACACCTTAGATTACACAAGGAGAACCTTTGTCTATCCCAACCCTCGTCATCCTCACTGTTTCCGGGAGTAACAAATTCATCATCTGAGTTGTCATGGCTGTTATCTCCTCTTGTGGCATTAATTGGAAAAAAGCAACGAAATCAAGCTCCATCATTCTTATTCTTTCCCTAAGCTCCTTTCTGTTTTGCCTAGCCTCCGCAGATCCCTCGTTATTTGGAGAGTATTCATCATGAAATAAGCTGCTATCAAACTTGCTGTCACTTTGATCCACATGTTTTTAGTTCATGGAGGTCGCTATAGTAATCTTGAGATGCAAGTTTACTACTTTCCCTCCGGCCGGGGCGGAAATGGTGATAGGCGAAGGGTGACGGTGGCATGACGTGTCGGGTAATGGGAGTGAGTGGCGACGGTGGTGCGGAGGTGAGGCAAGCGCAACACACACAAAGAAGGAGGCCACTCCAGCCTAGGCTCGCGCATTTGCAAAGAGCCCATGCTTTATAATTTATGCATTCGTTGCCTTTTAGCCAATCAACAATACGTTCATATTGTTTTATGGCTAAATGACAAAAAAAATCAAAAACATCGCATAGATAAATGCTTGATTGTATTACGTCTCTAGTTCAAAGTAATCTTGAATTGGAGGCCATGTCGACCACTCTTTCGAAACATTATTCGATCTACATGAATGTATTGATTTATGTGCATTTAAACCTATTTGACAATATTGAGAAATCAATGCTAAGAACTTAAGAACTCATTTTCAAGTGTTAAAATAGAAAGAAAGAGTTATTTAGCAATCACTAGATATCTGTAATTTCTTTCCAAACATAGAATCGTGACCATGAATTAGGTGACCCCTTTTTTTTTGTATTAGATAAGTCAAATTCAGCTTAATTGAATCTTTTAAGTCTAAACTAATTAGAGTTATCTAACAAGCTGAATAGCATTAATTGTTGAATCCTTACTTTTCAGCGCAAGGGCTATGAGCCGGTTGACTAGTCAAAAGTTTGAATATCACGTGTTCTTGAAGATAATAATAAAAAAAATGCCACTAATTTGGTATGCGGTTTCTTAAAGAAGTTTTTTATTGATTAATCAGGGAGAAGTCGTCGGAGACAATTGACGATGGGAATGAAAGATGACCAGAGTCTTAGTTTCCTTGCAGCAGTCGGAAGATTAGGAGCTTCAAGTGAGGAGTTGGAGTCCGAGGCCGATCGAGCTTCAGCCGCTGCTGATTTTTCTCAACTCAAGGTAAGGTGTGTTTGGCTATGAAGTTGTACAGACTTTTTTTATTACTTTTGACCATGAAATACATCGCTAATCAAATGAACTGAGCTAGAGGAGCGCCAAAAGCAGAGTGGGAGGCACAAAGATGGGAGCATATTGCACTTTGCAATGCAAGAAATCTAATGTAATGCCATGCACCTAATCCACACACATTTCTCTATTCCGTAATCACTCACCCGACTTGCTTGACACCAACTCATTATCACTACACCAAAGATTGTGTTTGTTTCATTGAAAACTTTATGATTAAGGAAAATATTTGTCATGGAAATCATTTTTAAGAAAATTTTTTTGTTTGATGGTTTAAGGAGAGCGATTTCCTTCTAGAACCTCGTTTTCCTCGATGCAAGTTTATTATTTTTAGTGCGCGTAAGACGTTTTCCACAAATCGATTAGCCTCCCATTATCCAAACATCGAAAAGTACAAATGAACTCGTTCTTCAAACATCGAACATGGACCCAGGCTATACATTTGGTAATCTCGTTCTTCATTTAAGCATCCTAAAAGTACAAACTTTTTTTCTTTACTTTCGACCATGAAAAGCCGGAAAACAATCTTTCGAAAACAGTTTTCCTTCGAACAAATGGACCCCACACATACAAATACATAATTTCGAAGCACTCGGCTTACAAAAGAAATCTTTGGATTTTGGCAGTAGTGGACTGTGAGGTCAGATCAAATTGGCTAGGAATCAAGGGAATCCTGAATGTGGTTTGAGGAAGTGGGGGAGGCTGGGCTCTTCCTTCTTGAAGATTAGGATTATTCTTATGCACAAGAACAATCCTAATGGGCAAAAGATAAAGACGATCTGGAACGGGGACCATGGCGGCATATGCAGAAACTGCAGTTCCTTCACGATTCGATTCCCCCCGTCCCCGAGCGATATAATGCCAGAGGCTTCAGTCAGAAGTCGGGATGAGTCGCTGGCGGCGCACGAGCATCGATTCCTGGATCTTTTTCCTTGCCTCCCCTTCTTGTCCCGTGACGACGCCCGCCATGTTCGTTCGAGGGTGGCCATGCGTCGAATGATTCGGATTCGTCTACGACTGACTCCATTCTTCTTCTTGGGATTTGCTTAAAGTGCGGGTACTTTGTTAGCGCAGATGCTTGTGTTCCTAACATGATCCGATGCGCGGTGGTCCCGTCGGTTCAGTTCATATCTCCAATGGTTGGTGTCGCATCACTTGTTGAAGCGATTAAATAAGAAAACTTGCGATTTTCGATGTATTGATTGTACTCGTGTTATGTAAACTCACCTCGCTATCTTGAAAATTGAATGCGATGAAGTATATATACTGAGATTAGAGATTTCTTTATTAAAAAATATTTGCATGGTATCAGAGCCACCAAGAGAAGAAATCAAATCAAACCCTAGCATTTTCTTCTTTTATGCTATCTTTGGTCATCTTATTTTCCGAAACTTACCGATTTTGTCAACACTTAACATCACTACCATGGATGTTATTCGTTGTGGTACTCTCTTTTAATTACGAGCTTCATCAACGAGCGAAGTCGCCGTCGAATATCTAGGTAGCTATGAGCGCTTGAATCAAGCACACCATCATCGAGCAGCCAAAGATGAGCGCCATGGGAGTAATCTCATTAAGTATCCATGTAGCCGTGAGCGCCAGAGTCGAGCACACCTTCACCGAGCGGCCAAACACGAGCACCGTGGGGTGATGCAGTTTAATTTGCCACAATTCAAGTTGGGTTTCCACAATATTTATCAAGGTTACATAAAAAAGATATGTCAACTTTTTGAGCATGTGTCAGCTTCAGTGTTTGTCAAATCTAGTTTTAAGTGTAATGTCTGGCTTACCCGGCACATGATCATAGACTTTGGAAGAAAGTTGCACCAGTATATACAAATTGAATGCTCTAGCTTGAAGTGGAGTGATGAAGTATATTTATAGAGATTAGAGATTTCCTTATTAGAGAATATTTACAAAATTATTTCTAATTAATTATTTACAACAAGGCACTTCACATAAATTTTGAAATTTTTTTTACGGCAAAAAAGGAGGAGTCTAACCCACATACTTGCTCAGAACCGATCTAAAATAATATTGTAAAGTTTGGAAGAGTTCATATGGTTGCGCGACGTGGCGTGTGACTGATCACATTGGGGGCAAATGGAGGTGACCGTATGCCACGTGGCAATTGCATTACATGTGGTATCCATTGTCATATTAAACTTATAAATTAATATGCTTATTACTTCTTGCCATCTACAAATCCACGAACATGATACAAATTGAACCGTCGATCCCTATTCACGATCGACCGTTTGGATTTGCTAGAGATTTCTTGCTGGAGACCCCTATTTTGGCTATAAAATCGAATAATAATAACTATTTTCCAATCTTCTTTTTTGCAAGTTTAGTAGATATCCTATGCCGTGCATGCGTGGGTTTGTAGGTTCTTACATTTTGCATGAAACATGTGCTTATGATGTTGACGTTGTGTCAATGGACGTGTTGCAGAAGCAAATTATTGCTTCTTCTATATTGCTTTTTGCAGAATATATTGGGAAAGTTTTTGGGCTTATTATGACTCTAATGGCTCAAATTTATAGAACTGAGAGTCAGATTGTCTGTCCGTCAGTGGTGTCTTTTGCTGGGATGACCATTTCATGCATCAAAATGTGGACATAAAACTAGTTGCATAATCCCTGCATTATCGGAATTTCTTTTCCGATCCTTTCTTTGTTGATCCTTTTATACGGTAACTCTTTGTATGTAGTCAGGTCTGCAAGAGAGTATTCTCCCCTTCTTCATTTGAATCATTTCATAAATTCCCTTGCCGGTACCGGCATATCGAATCAGATCAAATTGGACATCAAGCAAACAAATAAGCTAGAAGTCCAGCTTTTTCTGTGCATGATCAATTCATCTGAGCTGTAGGAGAACTAGGAAGGCTGAAAAGGCTGTCATACTTATCGCATCCAGTTGAAGAGTGTTCTAGGCGACTTGTACTAAAGTTCAAAGCAGCTATAAGATTTGAAATATACCCCAAGTTAGGCTTTTCAAAGATAAATACTATATGATGACCACAAAAAAAAAGAGAGGATAAATTCTTCAATGTAGTGAAGCTATAGGGTTTTCCTCCCAGAGGTTTGAGTGTGACAGTACAAGCATTTTCGCCATACCGAAACATTTACAAATAATTGATAAATACAAATAAAATACTATTGCATTCTACTTGCAAAATTGATAAATACAAATACTTTGCCTAACAACTGAGTGTGTCCTTTTCAATTTATGCAAATCGAAAGAACCTCGAGTGAGATCATTTCCTTCCCTAACAAAAGTTATCCTCATGAAAGCGATACTGCTCTCTAAAACTTGCCATTGCCTATCGTCCACAACCAGCCAAGAGCGACTCCCGAAAATGTCCCAACCAACAAAAACAACACAAGCAAGTTGCCCAAGGTATTTTGCTCCGGTCCCTGAAAAAAGAGCTCAACCCATTTTGAATTGTAAGAAGAAATTATGCTAAAATGAACACAACTCAAAAGAGATAAACTTCGAGTCAAACCTTGTAGCCCTTGGGTGCTACTGTCATAACAGAGACAGTAAGATAACCATGGGTCAAGCCCAAGAAAGAAACGAGCATTATCATCCACCCTTGATCACCATACTTTGCTGTGAAATAGAATGCAGGGACAAAAAGGAAACGGGCAAGAGTCGCTAATATGAGGCCCTTTCGGGACTCTAGCTTGAGCCAACTGATAAGGGGAATGTACTGAGATATGAAATCCCATACATTGTAAATAGCAATCAGAACTAGCGAGTACCTGAAACGGAAGCGATGAAGCAAGATTGTAGTGAGTATACAAACCTTTACAAAGGGCGACATTCATTATGAGAAGTGTTAGAGAAATCAGCTTCTGTTCCAGTACTCACCATGATCCCAATTGGTGTGTTCCGGTGTTCTCATAGAGAAAGCCCGGGAAAATTGTCAATGTCAAAACATGTGTAAGATATAGACCAATGGCATAATCTATATTTTGAAACAACAATTGTTTGTTGCTCAATCGATCATCTTTAGAGCCTTCATCCTGCCAAAATTTCAAAATTTTTGAAGTTTCATATACATTGAAAGGAACACAAATTTTACAACTACAACAGAGAAAGTTTCACCGCTATGATGCACCTGTCTTTGAATTCCAGCAGCAGCAAGGTCAGCTGACACAGATTTACACCCTTCCAAGGCCGCCTTGGAGCGACATGACTTCACAACCGGAATCTTAGCGAACCAAGTAGCATATAGAATGATGCATATAAACTCGAAGAATGTAGAGATTGCCAGAAACAACACTGAAAAATAAATTGAAGATTGATGAGAAGAATTCTACATATTGCTTTCACTTGACAAAGCTGATTATTGCACCATGAGTTTTCTCTATGTATAGTCAAGGCACAACATAGGAAAGTGGGTTTTACCTACTAATTGATAATTCCTTAAAAAAATGAGATAAACCATGGTATGACATAAAGCCTAAGTCCTTAAGGATTGCATGCTACAAGCACGTGATCACAAATGCTATCAAGTCAAACTAGACTTGCTCGAGTGTTAAAATTCCACAAACAACAAGACCCCTACATGACAGGATGAATTTAGAAATTGATAAAGATTTTCTGATGACAACAAAGAATTACATACTAGCTCCCTTGCGAAGACCGTCATGAGTCTTGTCAAAGGCTGCCTTTGTCATCAACCTCAAAGCAGATGTTAGAGCTCCTGATGCAGCCGAACCAGCGAAATACGACTGCATAAATGAAAATTCTCCATAATTTGAGGTAGAAAGACCAAGATCCAACTTGAAAAGATGCATCTTGAAGGGAAAAATTTGCAGAAAGAATGCAATAAAAAAGTAGGAGACCGCCCACCTGCATGAATTGAGGACACATGAAAGACAGATCGCCGACCATACCACCTTGAACTTGAGCATTGGCCACTCCAAAACAGGCAACAATCAGACATATACCGAAATAAAGCCCAATTCCTCCTTTCCCTTGACGTGGCTAAGTCCAACTATCATGTATGAAATCCAGCAACGGAGTTAATGTAAGATACCAGAATTCATGGAAAATAACTTGAATTAGATAATTGCACTAGTAGGATCACCATGAATAGAAAGATTTATGCCTTCGGACAACTTACAACTATGAGAAAGAGTGTACTTAGAGTGAAAAGAGCGTATCCAACTATATTCCTCTTTCTTGTGTCAACTCTGGATTCATAGTACACTAAGATAGCCATCGTCCCAATTGCGAATGGTTGATAAACAACTGTAAGCACTCTCGAAGGATGATAATGCTTCAGCCAACACAAAACATGTAGTTAGAATAGCGCAATCAACCTATGACTTCATATTACACTAAGCAAATTACAAAACGAAATAATTAGAAGAAAAGATATCAAAAGACAAGTAAATAGTTTGCTAGTCCTAAAATAGCACTAGTAAGATAATTATGTTAATTACCCATCCGGACGTCACCCAGCATAGTGATAGTTATATCAACCATATAGCAACAAACTCTTATTGCTACGAGTAACGGATCAAGAAGATGAACCTTGGCCACGATGACAATGGTGAAATCACGGTACAACAAATCAACTTGATTAGCAAAATTCTCTAGACAGTGTTGAATAAACAATTATAGAATTACAATTCTCAGACAGTGTTGAATAAACAATTATAGAACTACAATTCTCGGAACTCAAACAGAGTCAAGACTCTTCCAAATCAAATCAGACAGCTAAAGAGAACAAAAAGTTCACTAAATATAGATCACAAAACAGAGAAATCAGGGTATTAACTTTAAAAGAACGTGGGAAGTTGGGAATAATCCGCAATTGATTACCGGGAACACTTTATAGTAATAATCTCCAATGGTCAGAATACTGTTCCAAGCCACAAGAGACCCAAGTCCAAGCACCCAACAGAACACCATTGCCTTAAACTTCCCCTGAAAAACAATTTGGTACATTGACTCCAACATGTCATCAAACAGGCGGAGAGCATCGATCAAGATAATACCCATGTACCAGTTTTCCTAATAAAACTGTAAAACAAGACAAACAAGCGCATTGAGACACAGACCTCAAGTCGAACAGGAAGCCCCGTTTCAGCAGTATTGATCATTGTTGCTTCCCTGCAAAACTCACCAAAGAAAACAAACTCAGCCCACAGAAAATTTACTTTTGAGTCTGGTCAATCAAAAGCTGTATACCTAAGAGACATTGAACGGTGATCACTTGGGGAGCGACGTGCTTACACCGAACAGCAACTTAGACAAAAGGAAGAATCTGTCTCTTTTTTCTGTACGAAGAAGAGCGCACGGAGAAACTTAAGACGGCTGGGAGGAATTCGAGGAGGATTCTTTGCCTTTTTGAGGTGATGGAATTTGAAGTGCATCGAGATAATCTTCTCTATTTTTGAAAGACCTTATTCAATCAATAGAGTCTCCGAGAGTGTCTAAAAGTTCACTTCTTTGTGAATAATGTTAATATTTTAGGCTTAAAACAAGAATTTGATAACAACAAGTAGACCTAACATGTTATTTCTAATTCAAAAATACGAGTATCTGATCAATTTTGAAATTTTGAACTCAAATTCTGTAAAATTGGAAAGATTAGGATATAAAAAGCACGAGATATTTTATAGATAAACATCTGACTATTTTATAGATAAACATCTGACTATCTTATCCACTTTTAAATAACGACATTACCGATTAGTT
>JAMXDD010000009.1:31466806-31499119 GCA_024733475.1 Syzygium grande
GTATGGATATCAATTCAGTTATTAAAATTTCAACTTTGCCAATTTAATACTAGATCTTTGCGCAGGATTCCTAACGTTTCTTTTCAGTCAAATTTTACCGAAAATCGTTAATGCCGCATCCAGTCATCGCCGGCCATCCCGCGTGGTACAACGCAATGTCGGCGATTCTTTGCGAAAATTGGCTGGAAGGACAGTGTTGAAATCTCGCATAAAGTTCTAGCATTAAATTGGTAAAATCGAAAAGTGTAAAACCAAACTGGCATTCGGACAAGAATTGCGGAATCGGAAAATTGATGCGAGAAACGAAAGCGCTGAGCCGAGCCAAGCCCATTGGGCCTTGTGCTCGAGAAAGGCCGGCCATCAAGACCCAATAAAGTTTAATCGGCCCGTAAATTAGTACATGGACCGAAAATAAAGTGGTAAATTTGAGAGACTAAATTGGAAGAGAATTTTAAAAAAGATAAGAAAATTAGTGGGATGTGTTTTTTTGGGGTAATGATTGTCCCCGCCCCCCCTCTCTCTCTCTTCTCCTGTCCGTACGCCAGGCTCCAGCAGACTGGGCCCCCCACCAGGCAGCACCAACTCCCTTCTCTCTATTCCTTTTTTTTCTTTTTTCTTCTTCCCAATTATTCATTTAAATGAATCGCAAATGCACTAGTTTAAAATTTTTGTAGTATTAATTCTAAAAATTAGCGTATCTAGCTAAATGATTTGATTGATTATTTTCAAAATTTAATATTATTTTATTATGAAATAAATAATTTTCGAATTTAAATATTAATAATGTATTATTAAATAATTACTTTTCAAATTAATATTGATATTTTTTTGGATAATTATTTTTGTATGTATTAAGGATGAACTTGCCACCGCAAGATCCAATCCAAGTCCGTCCAACGATCACCTTTGCCTCAAGCACCTTGGCGAAGTCCAAATATCATTTCATATTTGTAATTTTTTTTATATACGCAAGCAATTATTGCCCTTTTTTATTTCTATTTTTTTCCATTTAAATAATCTTTTTGGTCGAAATCGAACATATAGTTGAAATGAGCAGTTCTAATAATGCCTTTTTAGCGTTGCCTTGCCTTATCCGAACCAAAAAACGCTTTTATCTCACGTGGATTGATTGGACATTTAGGGCACGAATGATAGCCGTTTTGTTTCAAAAAACAATTTTGAAATAGACATATATTTTTCTATTTCTGTTTCCAAGATGAGCTTCTGGGAAAAGAAATTTGTTTGATAACAACATAAAATTTTTATTTTCTGAAATAGAAACCCATTCGATAACAACAAAAATTTCTATTTCCCGGAATAGAAATCCATTTTTTAGAAATGGAAGAAAAAAAATTAGAAAATCAAAAAAAAAATTCCTAAAAATCTGAAAATTTTTTTTTCAAAAAAACCATAAAAAATTGAAAATTTCAGAAAATAAAAATAGTCAGATTTCAAGAAAATAGGAAATTTTTTGAATTTTTATAAAAAAAAAAACGAAAAAAAAAAAAAAAAATTTCAAAACTTCATAGAATGGTTTAGAAATATTTATGGCCACCTTTTTTTGCGAAAAATTTAAATTTTTGAGGGCCAAAAAAAATCAAAAATTTCAAAACTTCACAAAATGACTTAAGAATACTTTGGCCACTTTTTTTGAGCTTCAAAAATTTAAATTTCATTCAATGTGGGTGGTCATAGGTATACTAAGCCATTCTATTTTAATTTTTTGATTTTTTTGGGCAGCTCAAAAAATTTAAATTTCACTCAAAGTGGGTGTCCATAAGTATTCTAAGTCATTTTGTGAAGTTTTGAAGTTTTTTATTTTTTGATTTTTTTGGGTGCTTCAAAAATTTAAATTTCATTCAAAATTGAGTGGCCACATGTATTCTAAGCCATTCTCACAAGTTTTGAAATTTTTTTTTTTTGATTTTTTTTTTGGGCACCTCAAAAAATTTAAATTTCACTCAAAGTGGGTGACCATATGTATTCTAAGCCATTCTGTGAAATTTTAAAAATTTTCATTTTTGATTTTTTTTGCACCTCAATAAATTTAAATTTCACTCAAAGTGGGTGGCCACAGGTATTTTAAGACATTATGTAAATTTTGAAATTTTTGAAATTTTGATTTTTTTTGAAAAAATTCACCAAATTTCCTATTTTCCTGAAATTTGACTTTTTTATTTTCTAGAAGTTTTTTATGAATTTTTTCCGGAATTTTTCAACTTTTATGGATTTTCTAAAAAAAAAATTTGAGATTTTTAGGACTCTTCCGGATTTTCTAATTTTTTAATGAAATTTTTTAGTTTTATTTATTTTCTTACCAAAAAATGAACCGGACCATGCCAGTTTAGAGCGGTCTCACCCAACCAAGGTCAAATTTAGGAATATATGTGTTTTGAAGAGAGAAATGGGTTCTTTTAGAAATGGTTCTAATTTTTGGTTGTAAATAGAAAACCTAATTTTTTGGGTTCGATTTTGGTCAGAACATGGGTTCTCGAACAAAAACTTGTTCGAGAAATAGAAAAATAGAATTGCGTTAGCAAACGAGTTTCTGTTCCAAACCTGTTTTTGGAAAAGAAAACTAGTTTTGGATAAAAATAGAATGGTTATCATTCACTCCTTAAGTTGCCATGAAAAGAATAATTACACGATGTGTAAAGTGATGTTGAGGATGGCATGAAATTGCACGCTTATACTTTGTTTGAAAAGTTGATAAAATATGTACATGTTTCGCTCATTATTGGGATACCTCTTAGGTTATTCATGTTGGTTGTGATAAATTTGTAGTAGAACAAAAATTGGAAGGTGTTCATGTGAGAAGAATTGCAGCTACTACAAATTCCTTTTAATATGCATTGTATGTAAGGTGGAACCGGTCTGGTTCCCCGGCCCCGTAAATGGGAATCGGTCCTCTCGGCCCAGGTTCTCGGTTCCTCGGTCGGACCGGACCAGACCGAGAATCGATCACTCCTAATAATTATCATTTTCTTAAACCTCTTTTTCCTAATGTTGGGTGTTGGCGCCCTTCCATCAATCTTGGTGGGAATCGACCTTTATCAAGCTTATTGGGATTGTATATTGGAGTTGAAACCGATCGTCTTGGTATATGTTGTTTATCATATTTTCTTTTCGAAAGCAAAGTTGATGGATTTATTTACGTGTGCATGTGGATCGTGCTACGATACAATGGCATCCGAGCAGCCAATATGTTTGTTAGAACCATTTGGCGAAGATGAGAGTTTTGTGCCGTTCTTATTATGGCTCTTTGGAGGAGGAGAGGATGACAAAGATAATGTGTTGGCTGTCAGAGCTGTTTGGCTAAGATGAGAGTTTTGTGCCGTTCTTATTATGGCTCTTTGGAGGAGGAGAGGACGACGAAGATAATGTGTTGGCTCTGTCAGAGCTGTTTGGCGAAGATGAGAGTTTTGTGCCCTTCTTATTATGGCTCTTTGGAGGAGAAGAAGATGAGGAAGATGTGTTGGCTCTGTCTAGAGGAGAGTAAGTAGACCTCGTGTTCGGATGAATTACTCTCTTCAGCTCTTTGATCCGATTCAGACACGTCATTGTCACCATCATCAATTTGGGCACGCATGTTGCACGAATGTTGCACATGTGTTGCACATGTCTTAGAATAGTAATATAATAAAACTTATAAATAGGCTAATGTATTCTTCGTTAATATAAACATCACAATATACACAAAATTTCACATTTCTCTCTTTCACATCTCTTCATTATTAATAATAGCTACGAATTAATATCTAAGAATTACTAAATGAGAAAAGTAAACATTAGGTATACGGAGGACATGAATTATGGACTATCAATCTTTCTAATGTTTTATGATCATGTACACCACTATTAAGCCTTTTTTTCTGTACACATTGAAAAACAAGTTAGTCTCTCATTGCAAAAAAGAAATTTTACTTGGCTCTTATTAGCTTTAATTGCACACCAATAGATGGTACTCGAACATAGTATTTTAGTAGTTATTTATCAAAATATCACATTTTTTTCTTGAATTAGATATGCTTAAACCAATTTTCTTAATTTTTTTTTATATGGAGTTCCCTTTATACTAATTGAATTGATGAAAAAATATTAAAAGATTGGTTGGGAAAAAATTATTTAATTAAAGATGCTAATATGAAGATATCATGACAATAAGGGCCAAGGAATTTATGTTATCTTAAAAAGAAAATAGAATCTAACTCTTATAACTTCATATATTTTTTAATAATTATACCAGAAAGCTATTAGATACTTAAACTCATATAAAAGGAAAGTAATGAAAGTATAATCTTTAAAATGTGACCGAAGATTGATGTAAAAATAAATAAAAAAAGAAAAAAATCACATGCAAATGTAATAGATGAATTAAATCAACCAAATATCATTTTCATATTTGTGATTATTTGTATTTCGATCGTTAATAATTCTGATTTTTTTTTCCTTTAAACTCACTTTTAGCTAAAAATTGTTATGTAAGGGAATTGATTTCCCAATAAAACTAGACAAAAAAGTCATCCGGTTTCCTTGGGAAACTGTGGGGTGCAGATTGCACTGTTACTTTAGGTAGAGTAAGGGTGTAGTCACCTAAAGCAACCAAAAGTTAGGCTAAAAAAACCAATCAGAAAAGGAATTATTTGGGTCAAATGAACAAGTCTTTTTCATATCATTTCAACCTTGAAAGAACTAAATATATTTAATTTGACTAATTTTTCTTTTAAGATCAATTAATTTTTTACCTGTGAGTGGAGGATCCAATTATTATATACCAAGGTAGATCAGGCACGTACTTGAGTCAAATTATCGAAGATAGTTCTAAATACCTCACTATAGGAGATTAATAATATCTAAGAAAGTCGATGTATTAGTCCTATGGAAGAGCCCATTTTACGCCTATTTGGTTGCATGACAATATTTTTTGCGAATGGCCTAAATTGCACTTTAGTTAAATCAAGTGGACCCACCTATACATGCTTGCAATATCCAAGCCGCACATGCAAAATTGTTGAGACATTTACATTCCTTGTGAAAATCTGAAAGTTTTTAGAGATCTTATTTGGCAGCTGTATTAAGGGTATATATCGCATTTTTAAAATTTTGAAAATAAAATACATTAATTTGTTAGTTAGTTAGATTGACCACAATAGTTAATTTAAGATAGTTTCTTTTTCATTTAGCCGGTGAGTGATTTATCAAACACATTAATTCGAAATTCAAACTCATTAGTAGAAAAGTCAATTTTTTCGATGAAATATGGAAAGTGATTTATAATTAGATGGTAAGTATATTTTTCATATTTAATTAAAATAAATGATCAATTATAACATGTTACACATACTCATTCAATAAGACTCGAGCGTTGAGAGTGCGAATAATAATATTCATTTTCAAGTTTATTTGAAAAAGCAAATCGTCCCTTCAAGTCTTGGTAATTTGTCTACAGCATTATTCATGGATATATTATCATTGAAGATCTTTTTGTTGTGTGGTCAAATGTGAATCAACTTTTAATTCTAGTTTGAAAATTTACAAAAGGAACAATGGCAAGCTTTAATTTTCCAATTTGATAAAGACATTTAAAAACAAAATTAGTCTTAAATATCGCTTTATCAACTCTAATACACTAGAAAAAAAAACTCTAATACAAAAAAATTTAACCAAAAAACACTCTAATACCAAAAAGAAAAAGAAAAATAAAAAGAAAAGATATAAATACCAAGAAGAACTTACCTACCAAATCTCCACCTAAGTGAAAACATGAAATGAAAATTTGTGGGCTATATTTTCACCCTTTTACTATTGCCGTCCATTGACTTTAATATAAGAATTTGGGAAAACGACACAAATGATCCTTGAATTTTGACCCAATATGTATTGTGGTCCTTGAACTTTTTATTTCTTCGATGTAGTCCCCGAACTTTAGTCCAATATACAATGTCGTCTCTGAACTTTTAATTTATTTAATATAATCCATGGACTTTTGGTACATGTTCAATTTAGTCTCTATACTATAAGAAAACGTTCAATGTTGTCTTTGAACGTGAATAAATGGAAGAACAAAATTAAAAATTTTCATATAGTCTATGGACTAAATTAAATATGTACCAATAATCTAAGGCCCATATTGAACAAATTAAAAATTTAAAGATGACATTGCACATGAGGCAAAAAATTTAAGGACCACATTGAACAAATCAAAAGTTTAGGGATCTTATTGCATATTGGGTCAAAATTTATGGACTATTTGTGTCATTAACCCTAAGAATTTCGATTTAAGGAATAGCTATATCAAAGCTCATTCTTGGCCTCGCATATAGAGGTTGATTTCAAGGCAATCTTGTGTTATTTTTTTGTCCTCGTGTTCTTTATCTTTCGTTCTTTTCCCTTGCACATGGGTGCATTTATGATTGGAGTTTCTCATTTTTTTTATTAACTTTGTTCTCTTGATGCGATTATGTTTGCTTTCTGATTGTCTACTTGGTAATAGGGGCTAGGAGGTTATGATAAAACCGTCCAATATTTACAATTTCTTTTTAGCTCGCTTTAATGATACCTTAATTATTCTAGATGACTACAAAAGTGTATACTGGGATGTGTATCCGCCAGACATAAGAGCGAAGGGGCGAGTAAGAAAACGTTCCAAGGAAAATCAATGAGATGGCTTGATAAATGGGAGATTAATTCTCGGGAGGGTAATGGCTTGATTTCTTTAGTTAGAAGCTGACGTGCAAGCTGGTGTGTATTTTTTTTTTCATTACTGAAATATAGCTACTCGTATATTATTATAAATAATTCTATCTCTTTTCATATGAATCTCCCTCTTTTTTTACGAAATTCTTAACTCATATTATGTAAAACATAAAGACTCAGTAACAATACAAAATCTTAATTGTCGTCGTTATATAACATGAAAGGAATATTTTATACGTAATCATTAATATTATTATAATAATGTGGAGAGCGCAAGAATAGTTCCCCTTGCAAAGAGAATGATCAACATCTTGCAAATTAGAAGTCTAATGGACACTTTAGGCGCATGGAATCCATTACGGAGTAGAATTTCTGCTCCAGAATGCATTTCGAACAAAAAAATGCGTTTGTTAAAAAATTTCCGGAATGCATTCTGGAGCAATTTTTGCATTCTGGAGTAAAATTGCGTTTGTTAAAAATACTTGATTTCAGAATGCATTCTTGATTCCAGAATGCATTTTTTACTCCAGAATGAGTTTTGGGCAAGAAAAAAAGAAGCTACTTTTTGTAGCTTCTCTCTTCCAGAATGCATTCTCTCTTTTTCTCACTAATTTTTTTTTTCAGAAAATGTATAAAAATTGAAAAATTCCAAAAAAAATTCATAAAAATTTCCAGAAAAAAAAAAAAATTCAAGATTTCGAGAAAATAAGAAATTTTATGAATTTTTAAAAAATATATATAAAAAAATAAAAAATTTCAAAATTTCACATAATGGCTTAGAATACCTTTGGGTACCTACTTTGAGTGAAATTTAATTTTTTTGAGGTGCCCAAAAAAAAAAAAAAAAATCAAAAATTTCAAAACTTCACAAAATGATTTAAAATACCTTTGGGCACCCACTTTGAGTGAAATTTAATTTTTTTTTAGGTGCTCAAAAAAATAAAAAAAATCAAAAATTTCAAAACTTCACAAAATGATTTAAAATACCTTTGGGCACCCACTTTGAGTGAAATTTAATTTTTTTGAGGTGCTCAAAAAAATAAAAAAAATCAAAAACTTTAAAACTTTACAAAATGGCTTAGAATACCTTTGGCCACCCACTTTGAGTGAAATTTAATTTTTTTGAGATGCCAAAAAAAATTAAAAAAATTAAAAATTTTAAAACTTCACAAAATGGCTTAGAATACCTTTGGGCAACCACTTTGAGTGAAATTTAATTTTTTTGAGGTATCCAAAAAAATTAAAAATTTCAAAACTAGACAAAATGGCTTAGAATACCTTTGAGCACCTACTTTGAGTGAAAGTTAATTTTTTCGAGGTGCCCAAAAAAATCAAAAAATCAAAAATTTCAAAACTTCACAAAATGGCTTAGAATACCTTTAGGCACCCACTTTGAGTGGAATTTATTTTTTTGAGATGCCCAAAAAAATAAAAAAATAAAAATAGATTTCTGTTCCAGAAATCAATTTCTGGAGCAGAATTAGTCATGTTTTACCAAACAGATTTCTCCTCTAGAAATCAATTTCTGGCAAGAATTTGATTTACGGAAGGCGAAGAATAGTTACCATTCGCACCCTTAGTAAGAAGTTTTTACGGAGTACTCAGTATAGATTTTTGAAATGCCGATTTGACAACGACATGACAGCAACTGCATGTTCAAAAAATTGGCCACACCCTCTGCCGCAACAACAGTTGGCTGGAAAATTTTGGATTTTTGGTCAAAGTGCATAGCTTCTAAAGAGACGAAATTTATTACCGCAGGTGATTAAAATTAAAGTTCGAATGACAATATCCCTTACTGTTTAGTCACTATGGGTGAATTTAACCCCGTAATTTGAGAGTTAACAATTGAGCTCAAGGGAGATTAAGTATCCAACTTTTGTATAAGTAGTGACTCTACTTTAGATTCTTCATGTCAAATTAAGAACACAATTTGAGTTGTAGCGGGAAGGGATTACTGCAGGCAAAATTTGGCTTCGTTTCATTCTCGACAATTACAAAAAACCCTTGAAATCATACATGATTGCTAACAAAACAATCAACATCATGTAAACTGTATCAAAACATCTTCGGAGTGAACAGCTCCAGGAAATATTTCATGGCCGTGCCATAGTGACATTTCATCGAACATATTATGTGCAATTGGTTGAGGAATGGATTATAGCTATTTCAAACTCTATTTGCTGTGCTCGTCAGAATCGTAAATCAAATGCACTGGAAGGGTCCACAGTTCGAACTTCCCATATATGCCTTAACAAGTATGAAAAACCAACATGAAGGAAACTAAAAGTTTCGAGCTTATTGGCTCTTTTCTAGTTCTTCGGACAGGTTACAACATCGAAAGCTCCAATCCACGTTATCAAACCCGGAGCAGACCAAACCTATTTCGATTCTCCCCATGAATCGCCAAACTAATAGAAGAAATGAGTAAAAGACAAGAGCCATCATCAGTAATAATGAAGTAAAGGAATCACACAACATGCAGGAGTTTGTTATGTAAAAGAATGTTCACCAAATCAAATTTACGGGCGCTGCATCCATGACGACAGCTTGTAGCAAACGAGGACAAGACAGGGTAAAGCAAGTAAATTACAGAGAGAATCAAACGCGAACCCGCCATCATGTCGATGCACAGAGAGCGAACATATATTTCAGGACGCCAAATAATCAACGCAAGCTTAAAAATCTCAATAACCCAACACAAGTGAACTTGAGGTTCTCGGGTATACCAATTCTGACTAGTATATTCACTTGATGAGCATCGATCACGTTGAGTCACGGATTCAATTTATGAGCAATCAACAAGTTCAATAACCTTTTGGCCTTTTGGCACGGAAATGTACTATTGGTTCGAACAATATTGATATAACATGGACCGCATAAAAAGTAAATTCAAATTCAGTAATGAAGGCGGCTAAAGATTATGCGTTCAAGTATCAGTTGCGGACGTTTCCCTCCATCGGATAAAATCCGATAAAACTGGCAAGAAATATGATGCAAGAAAGAGAGAGATTAGACGTGGGACGAGGATTACTATAATTTAAAAAGCGAAGCCAAAACATAAAAAACGAGGGTAGGGTACTATATAGTCAGGGACAATGCATGGCTGTTTAGGATGTTTTAACGGGCCCGCCCACGCGAAGTTGGGATGTTTGCTAAGATCAAACGGGGGTCAAAACTCCGACCGGGAGAAGAATCCGATGGGGTGGTTGGCGATGACGAACTTGAGTTTGGCTTCTGAGGAACCTTTGGAAGATTGGCCATGAATGAGGACAGTAGGATCAGGATCATGGGATGTGAGGATGGCCGTGGGCCGTGGCCATGAACCCAAACGACACCTTCATTCGCCGAGTCGTCGACGCTCTCGGCATGTCCCGGGACTCCGAGGACGCTCTCCGCCTCTTCAACTGGCACCGCGGAGAGGCCCCTCAATTCCGGTGCCAATGCTGGCAATTTTGCTCTCGCCGCCGCCGAGGTATAGGGTTTTGGACTTTATCAGAGACCATATGATCACTCGTTGGTTCTGCTTCTGCTTCTGCTGCTGTTTCTCTGTATAGGCTAGTCGTCATACGAGAGTTAAGACGTGATTTTTATGGACATGTGTTGAGATTCAAAATGATTTTGGTATATTGGCCGGCCATTTCTTTGGTAATCTGCCTTGGAGTAACTACTCTTCATGAGGAAGAGGAACGCTAAGTATAAGCTACCATTGTCATAGGAAGTAGTTGGAGAGCATTCTGTTGGTTGTTTTTACTTGCTTCATTAGTCCTTTCATTCACTTGACTGAGTCCGACAAAGGTGAACCTGCTTTTGAATATAGGTTTTATCACTTGACCGGCAGAGTCATTGCATATATGCCAATTGCTGCTCTGGATTTTGTTGCCTTGGGGATTCTGGGCAATGTCATTGGCATCAATATGGATCTCTGAGGTCAACTTTATTCATTTTTCATGTGACTTTTTTCTTTGGACTAGGTGCTGCAGCGTAGGCAAGGAATTGCATCTGGGGGGCCTAACCCATTAAGAAATTAAATGATTTGCTTGACCGTTTGGCCTCAAGCGAAAACAGGCAGGCTACTTTCTCATCGTTGTTCCCTGTGGAAATTGTACTCGCAAGTTGTTTGATTGTATTCTGCTCTTTAGATATCTTCTATCAAAATTTCTTGTCTCCAGGCACAAAGTTCCTCATCCTCGTTTAGTTGATGTACAGTAATATGTTCATTTGATTCCGCGCCTTTGGTGCGCTCTACTGGTATTTAACAATTGTGTGCCTCTTCCTTCCTTCTAAAAGTTCTGAACAGGGCAGAAATATATTATGGATTGAGCCTTTTGTGCGTGTTTCATTTTCTAACTGCTTCTGCCAGCTTATTTTGGTTGATAGTGTTTCATTTGGAGCTTTTCTGGCTTAGTCAGTGATATTATTCTCTTTCGAGCCAAAAAAAAAAAATGATTTTGTTCCCTTTCAGATCATTGACAAGGGCTTGACCTAGTGGTGGTCAACCCTTGCCAAGACTTGATGAGGTCTTGGGTTCGCTTCCTATCTTCCAGTTTTGCATTTGCTTATTAAAAGTGAAAAACAAAGAAAGGAAATCAGATTTGTTAATTTCTGTTGCAGTTGTTTGTTTTTTTTTTATAAAGCTGTTCTACTGAATTAACACATTTATTTATTTTTTTGCTTATTAGAATTTGCTTTTCTCTATTTAAAAATTTCTTGGTTCTTTTATGAGTTGGCTTCAAGATTGGATGTTTTGTAGCTGTGTTGGAGTTTTCGCCTGCGAACTTCTCCTTTTGTCAAGAGAGCAATTAATTAATGCTTAGATGTTCCTAACTTTTTATTCCGACATTGCATGCCGACTGACCTATCTTGCTTTCCTGATTCAATTGTTATTCTTTACTTTAGTTTCTCTTTTGTTGCTTTAGTCCTTGCTCTTCACCATGGACTTGATGTTGTAATTCACGGAGTATTCCTCATTATCCTAATCACAGAAGATAGTTATTTGACAATGGCACACACGCAATAGAGTTTTTGGTTGCGATGGGAAATAATTACAGACAAAATACGGTCACCTCTCGAGAAGAAGAGATTTAATTTAATTTCTTTGGTATATTAATGTTTCAAAGTACCATACCCAGCTCAGCTACTGAATAGATTCATAGTGACTTGTCAGCGGCCATGTATGCTATTCAACGGTGGTTCCATTCCAACTCCAACGGACAGAGTAACGGGTGTTGATTTTAAACCCAAAAGTTTAAGTTTGTGTGTCTGTGTGATCGGTTTTGAAGTTCATGTTTCATTTTATATATAAAATTCGGCTTTAAAAGAATGGTCAATCTTGATTTCTAGAATAAAAGTGTTCAAATTGCTTCACATGTATTAGAGTTAGAGATAAGTTTGCAAGGAAAAGATGGAGTGGTAGTACCCATATAAAATGTAATTTCAAATATTTGACTCTGAAAATCAGATAATTTTAGAAGGGGTGAAGCTTTTCTTTCTATCCGCATTATTATACATGATTTGGGGAAAAAATATTTCGATACACTTGTTGAACAATCAATTTAGGAGACTATCGAGCTTTGAATGCACTAACTTTAGTGTTTTGGTATTCTCATGTAAGTGTAATTACGGCATTGTGATTTAAATTAGTAGACCTTTACAAATTGCACTCCGACATATTGTCATCGGTACAGTTTCACTTGCTGGTGTCCTTGTAGACCCAATAATAGCCCGGGCTTTTTTCAACCATGCTCTTTACCTAAAACACCGCTGAGATGATCAATTTCTATCTTTGGGCCACGAGTGTGGATATTGAATGAAAGAGACCAATCTTTACCGAGTAAACTAGGACTGTCGTTAGTGAAAGGTAAGCGATGCGCACTCAACGGCGGTCCGGGTCTGAGCCCGATAACATGAACACAAAGTAACCCAATTGGGTATATGATCAAAACAAAGTTATAGCCGCAGAGCATCTTTATCATTGCTCGGAAAAATGTTCTGGGATCAGTACGTCCAATCGAATTTTGGAAATATAGCTCATGTACTAAAAAGCTCACTGTTTTCTCTCAAGCCTTGGTTAATTTGGTGTGAAAGCCTAATCAACCCATAAAAGGTCAGATGTCATTTCTCTCTGTGTTTTGGTTCAATGGTTGGTGCCAATGGCATGCGAAAAATCCGGGGACTTTGGTATTGCCTGGTTCGTTCGTGGCGTTTAACCGAAATTAATGAGCGATTTTGAATACAAATACAATGTTGCCCTATGCTGGGTCGACCAAGTAATTGAAGCATCAAGTGTTCGGGCCTCTTAAAGCACCAATCTAATTCCACCGTTGAATTTGAATCGTTTTAATTCGACGGGACAAAGAAATTTTACTTAAGACTATGTGTTTGCTGAGATGCAACAGGAAAGCTTATTGATGGATTTGCCAAATCGATGCTAGTTCCTCAGCGATTCAAGCTGAAAACCCTAGCTTTTGTAGAAGCTCTGAAGTTTTCTCTCTCCTGAAGACACGAACTCATTGAGGTGGAGTCAAACAATTTGACTTTAGTTCAGACGGCAAAGAGCGCAGATTAAAGCTTATGGAAAGTCAGAGTGCTTATTACGAAGGCCTGTGAGCTTCCGGGCCAATTTCCTAATTTAATTCTAGCCCATTGAGACTGAAAGGAAAATACCGTAGCAGATTGGGTTGCTAAGGTCCAACGATTTAATAGCCTTCCATCAAATTGGGTTTCCAACCCACCACAGCTCTTCTGCATTTGCTTAATCATGAATCTCAATATGTGGGCTTTGATGTTTAACTCTTTTCATTGAATAAAATTTGTTTTCGAAAAAAAAAAAACTCGACCGTACAGTTAATTATCAAAGGACGGTTGGCGCCAATGCCCCCAAGGATAACTAGGATGTGATGCACTAGAAATTAGAGATCAACCTCGATGTATTTGCACAATTTGCTAATATTCCTTACATTAATTAAAACGTGGAATGGTTAATGTCGGCAAAATACACAAAAGATCAACGGTCAACACTTTTATGGTCAGTATCCTAAGTTAAGTTACGTTGTCTAGTTATGCTAAGCAATGGTCGTATAATTTCTGTTGTACAGGCAATTGGGTTTTTTGGACTCTTTCCTGGTTGAATCCTCTAATTTTCTTGACGTGTGCAATCGAGTCCTTTAGTTCTTTCCAAATGTGGGAGTCCTTTCGTCCGTGGAACAAAAGGCAATGCTTCTAATTCCTTTTACTCGGATTGTTATGTAACACAACTTTGATGGTTGTTGATTAGAGGGTGATTTCAGCTTTCAAGCACAAGATAGAAAGATTTCAATGACATGTCCATTGAGAATGGAGATCCTCTGCCCTGAAATTTTATTGGTGTATTAATTAATTATCAACTGGCGAGGTATATGAATGATTTTTATATCAATGGTTGCGGCACTTTTTTAGACGAAGTATATAAAAAGTCAACTGTCCATGAAGGAGATCCTCTGCACTTTTTTGTATCAACTGGCGAGGTATATAAAAAGTCACAGTTGATGCCGAGAGAGTCTGGAAAAACGAATGGCATGGTGAATTAAGTTTGTATTCTTATTAGAATGCTACGTCTTAATAAATATGATCAAAAGAAAAGCTTTTGAAGTCTTTTTAGACGAAGCTGAGAGAAAATAATAAAGGAAGGGTGGGCCCCCTTTTATTGGGTCTAAGTGACAGCCCAATGGTCTTACCATATTGGCTAATAGAAAAACAAAGGGTTAATATCACGAAAAATCTTAAATTGGTACATTTGTGACAATTTTATCCCGAACTATTTTTTTGACCACAAAAACCCAAAATTTCTTTTTTTTCAGAAAAAAAATTTATCCGCAACTATTTTTTGTGTCAAAACCCCTGGGTCTAAATTGGAACAATAAATTTTACCTCGAACTATTTATTTGACCACCAAAAAATTTTTAATCTAGTACAACTTTGATAATTTTACCCCGAACTAATTTTTGACCACTAAAACCCCAATGTGGTACATTTATGATAAATTTACCCTTTGTTAGTGTCCATTAAATTATATTAATATCACAAAAAATCACAAATTGATAAACTTGTGATAAATAGAGGGTTAAAACCCAAAATCGGTACACAATAAAATTACCACATGTCATTAAATTTTTCAATTTGACAGTGAACTTTTTTCGGAAATTAGCCCTTGCATTTTAAATTTTCAAAGTAGATGTACTAGTTTGGAGTTTTTGTTGACCAAAAAATTAGTTCGGAGGTAAAATTATCTTAGACATATCAATGACAGTTTTTTTGATGGTCAAAAATAGTTCAAGCAATAAAATTATCTCTGGATGTACCGTTGGGGGTTTTTGAATGGTAAAAAAAAATAGTTTGGGGTA
Source organism: Syzygium grande (assembly GCA_024733475.1). Classification (NCBI taxonomy): domain Eukaryota; kingdom Viridiplantae; phylum Streptophyta; class Magnoliopsida; order Myrtales; family Myrtaceae; genus Syzygium; species Syzygium grande. The sequence goes on from JAMXDD010000009.1 coordinate 31,481,884, forward strand.
AATTTATCACAAGTGTACTAGTTTGAGGTTTTTCAAGGTATTAACCCAAAAAAAATGGGCAGATGACCAAACTAGCTGGTTTTAAGGTCTGGATCCGCCTTTTTATTGAGTACTTTGGTTTTTAGCTAGTCTTTCTTTCTTTCTTTTTTAAAAAAAAATTGAATTGTCGACAAAATTTCATGTGTCAACACTCCTGGGTCTAAATTGGAACAATAAGTTCCTTACATGCGGATAAAGTTGGATATTATTGGGGAAAATTTTTAATCTAGCCCCCTCAACTTTGGGTTCTGTGTTAGCCGAGCCCTTATACTTTTTGATTCTTTCAAGTATGTGTCATATGTTTTAGGATTTTATCAATTATAAAATTAATGACACTATATGTGCACCACAATGAGAACTTTGGTACGATCTTGCAACTCTTGGGTCTAGATTAGAAAAATAAACTCCTTACAAGTGAATAAAAAGTTCAATATGATTAAGGAAATTTTTCAATATAACCCTTGAACTTTTGGTTCCATGTTAGCTGAGCCCTTGCATTTTTTATTTTTCAAGTAGGTGTCGTATGCTTTAGGAATTTGTTCCAAAACTTCCAATATACTCTTAGACAAGTTTGTAGACAAAGTTTTGTCAATGGCATGCACAAAGCAAGCAATAGGTCTCTCTGTATCACTTGGCTGGCAAGTTCAGAATGTAAGCAAGTCATGATTAATCCCATTTACCAAAAGTTTAGAAACCAGATTTTGTACCCTTCTCAACATCTGGACTTCATACTCTCATCTTACATGCTCCCTCATTCTTATTCTGTCCCTAAGCTCCTTTCTATTTTGCTTAGCCTCCTCACGTACCTCGTTATTTGGAAAGTATTCATCATGAAATAAGCTACTATCAGACTTGCTCTCACTTTAATTCACACGTCTTTAGTTCATGGAGGCAGCTAGAGTAATCTTGAGATGCAAGTTCACTACTTTCCCTCCTACTCCCTTCTCTATTCCTCCTTGTAAACAAATTTGTTATTGCACGTTTGGTTTGATCACAGTAATGGTTAAGGTTATGATGTAATAGCTATTACGATTGTAACGTAACTAAGCTATAATACCTATTGCGCTGTTTGAAAGAGAGAGAACAAATGTTTACTTTTTTCCCATGATTACTTGTTCAAACCAACTACTTCAGGGCGTGATCTAAATTCTAGTTTGACAAGAGGAAGGGGGAAAGTTAAAAGAGAAAAAATTGAGAAAATTTCCGCGTTTATATAAAAAAATTTTGGAAGGTTTGAATTTAGGATAAAAATATTTCGAGACTTGAATTTTTTTAGGAGGCTAGGAAAAATTAGATTACAATTATGAAACATGTGAGAGATTACAGAATTATAATTCACATATTTGCTCACAAAATCAATATTTGCAAAATAAGTGTTCAAGCATATTTAAAATCCTTTAAAAGTAGAAGTTTTTTTTCCCACTTTGTATAATACTATAAATAATGACTAACACCAGAGAATCTAACGCATGTGGCATTGCATAAGCAAATTCAAGTGAAAGAGGCCGCACTATGACGGAAATAGCAGCTCTCCACTCAATGACAATCACGGGTGCGTAATGCAAGTTGACGTTGGTAATCTACGAGCTGAAACTGTGAAATGTTTACCATCTTTTCAGTTCCAAATTATGGTATGTTAGGACAATATCGAGAACTCTTTTAGAGAATATTTAGCCGCTATTTCATCTAGGAGTTTGAATGATCATAAGGACAAGAATTTTGTCAGATGATAGAAAAACAATTCGAATAAAATATTCTAAAAAGAAAGACGCGTGTTAGAAGACTGATATAACCTGAAGATACAATAGATCGATATAGTGGCATAGTATCATAAATACTGTAGTGATAACGACATTTTCCTTAGAACTCTGATTTATTTGTAGAGCCTCACCTTCAAAAAAGAACCAAAAAGTAAAGGCTACTAGACCAATCATGCCGACGATAACATATATGTTACATTTAGATCTACAAAAGACTAGAGTCCTATAATTTGTAGCCACGTAGGCATCATAATGTAGGCTCATATGGTATTATGCGCACGATCACATCTGTGGCGCGTGTGCTTGGGAGACGCATCTTCACTTCATATGCATCAAAAATGACATGGAAACCTTAACTTCGCCCTCAACATCGAGCTCCAATGATATGCTTAAATTAGATGCATGAACCTCCGGACTACACAGATCACAATGTCAAGAGACTCCACAAGCAAGTGGCAACATCAATGAGAATCATAATCGTCATCATCACACAATAGGTTGGAACTTACATTTTGGCAGATCATATGTCCAATTGTGAACAGGAGAAGACTGATGAGATGCCATTTTAAAGTTCAGTTTACAGGCGTTTGCTCCTGCAGCAACAAACGAATGATGGAGCTGATGCTTCATTGCTAGCAGACGTATCCTGAAAAACATGAAACTGCATCAGCACGATGTGTATTACCATGTGCAGTAATAAAGAAGTAGAGATCAGAAGGATACTCTACATTCTGCATCTATGCACATCTAACGAAACTGTATAGTAGATTCTGAGCACAAAATATGCATATGCGTGCAACTATTTCTTGCAATTCATGTGAAGAAAATGTATGATGCTCGTATGTTCGTATCTCCGGTGGAACGTCTTCAGCTTTGAAGAAAGCAATAAAGGTCATTTCTTCCAACTTTTGGTGCAATAGACCAAAAACTGAGTGTTGTCCACATTTTGCTGCGGACATCATTGCACAGGTTTCTTGTGCAATGATTTAACTGTGTAACGGCCAATTTGAATACATCTTATAAACAGTAAAGTGGTCGATGATATACAAGGCAAATGTGGTCCACTTTGTCACGGTTGGCATCAGGATAAGCTTCCAAATTCAGACAAAACTCCTTTTGAATCAAAGGCCTGTTTTATAGAGGCTATCTCCTATGATGAACTAAAGAGTTGCAAAAGTCGATGCATCAGTATGGTCTTGGCCTACAACTTCACACTGAACTCTTGCCTTTAAGAATAATGATGAGCTTATCAGATTGTCGAGGAAAAGGACTAAGCAATGAGGAAAAAGAAATAAGCCATAATTCCATCTTTGGCATTATTGCCCCAAGAAAAGAGAGCTTTGTGGCAAATGACGGAATTACTATTATCAATTGTACTTTAAGTAATGTGGTATCAGATTGCTTACTTTTTTAGACGATACCTCATTATTTATTTTGGAACTCACTAAATCTTGTTTGAGCATGCTTTGAAACATGAGAATTTTGGATAGACTTAGAAGCATAAGTGAACATTCCACATAGATAAATTCATTCAAAGGCAGTGCAGGCAATGACTTAGAAGGTGGTGACTTAAATTGAAATTACGTCTCCAGTTTAAAGTAATCTCGAATTGGAGGCCACACCGACCACTCTTTCGGAGCCTAATTCGATCTACATGAATATATTGATTTATGTACATTTAGGCCTATTTGACAATATTGAGGAATCAATGCTAAGAACTTAAGAACTCATCTTTAAGTGTTAATAATCTTTAAGTGTTAAAATAGAATGAAAGAGTTGTTTGGCAATCACTAGATATCTATAATTTCTTTCCAAAAATAGATTCGCGACCATGATTGGAAGGTCCTAACCATATAGTTGACAAGATTATAATTATCACCAATTATATCTTCTACTAAATGAATTAGGTGAACCCATTTTTTTACGTATTAGATAAGTCAAATTCTAGCTTCATTGAATCTTTTAAGTCTAAACTAATTAGAGTTATCTAACAAGCTGAATAGCATTTATTACTGAATCTTTAATTTTCTGCACAAGGGCTATCAGCTGGTTAACAAGTCAAAAGTTTGAATATCACGTGTTCTTGAAAATAATAATAAAAAAATGCTGCTAATTTGGTATGTGGTTTCTTAAAGAAGGTTTTGTATTGATTAATCAGGGATTAGGTACTGTTTTACAGTTTTGCTCAGTAGCCGTTTGATGGCCCATCTGCCTTGCTACACGCATCCATAAGTCTAATCTAATGGACAAGGTATATTATGTACTTTACTTGAATGTATTCCTTTGTTATCTTAGCTATTAACTAATGTTTGAGCATTTTAAAAAAATAATTTTATAATAGCTATTACACCAAGTTATATTATACTTGACACAAATCATAATATTCAGGTATACACAAATTAAACAGTTCAAATAGACTTAATTTATTTAATATGATTTTTAACTATTGATACAAGTTGAATTTAGTCCCTTGGACTATATGAAAATGCTTAGTGTTGTACAGGGAATAAATTGAAGATGTACAAAAAATTCAAGGATTCAATTGAACAAATTAAAAGTTCAAGAACGACATTACATATTGGATTAAAATTTGAGAACTAAATTGAACAAATTAAAAATTCGGAGATTAAAATACATATTGAGCCAAAATTCGTGGACCATTTGTGTTAGGTAGCGCATGATAACCATTCCAGTTACGGCCAGGAACTAGTTTTTTCATTTAAAACAGGTTTCCCCAAAACCGCATTTGGTAACGCAATATCATTTTTCTATTTCTGGGATAACTTTTTGTTCTAGAATTGATTGTGAACCAGAAATCAAAACAAAAAAAAAGTAGATTTTCTATTTCTAGACAAAAAATGAGAATTATTTTTTAGAGAACTCTTTCTTCAAAACACATATTCATCTAGAAGTCACGATCTTTGAGGTGCGAAAAAAAAGCAAAAAATCAAAAATCTCAAAACTTCACAGAATGGTTTAAAATCTGTGGCTACCCACTTTGAGCGAAATTTAAATTTTTTTAGGTGCCGAAAAAAATAAAAATTTCATAAAATGGCTTAGAATACATATGGCCACCCACTTTGAGCGAAATTTAATTTTTTTAGATGCAGAAAAAAATAAAAAATAAAAAAATTCACAAAATGGCTTAAAATACCTATGGCCACCTACTTTGAGCGAAATTTAATTTTTTTTAGATGCCAACAAAATAAAAAATAATAAAAAAATATAAAATTTAAAAGCTTCACAGAATGTTTTAGAATACTTGTGGCCACCTAATTTGAGCAAAATTTAATTTTTTTTAGGTGCTGAAAAAAATTAGAAAAATAAAAAAATAAAAAAATTTCAAAACTTCACAAAATAGCTTAGAATACATGTGGCCATCCACTTTGAGTGAAATTTAAATTTTTTTAGGTGCCGAAAAAAATGAAAAAATAAAAAATTTCAAAAGTTAACAGAATGGCTTAAAATACCCGTGGCCACCCACTTTGAGCGAAATTTAATTTTTTTTAGTTACCAAAATAAATTTAAAAAAGCAGAAAATACAAAATTTCAAAACTTCATAGAATGGCTTAAAATACCTGTGGCCACCCACTTTGAGCAAAATTTAATTTTTTTAGGCGTCGAAAAAAATTAAAAAACGCAGAAAATAAAAAATTTCAAAACTTCATAGAATGGCTTATAATACTTGTGACCATTCACTTTGAGCGAAAATTAAATTTTTTTATGTGCTGAAAAAAATAAAAAATTTCAAAACTTCATAGAATGGTTTAGAATACTTGTGGTCATCCACTTTGAGAGAAATTTAATTTTTTTTAAGTGCCGAAAAAAATAAAAATAATCAAAAAATACAAAATTTTAAAACTTCACATAATGGCTTAAAATACCTATGGCCACCCACTTTGAGCGAAATTTTATTTTTTTAGGAGCTGAAAAATATAAAAAAAAGCAAAAACTCAAAAATTTCAAAACTTCACAGAATGACTTTGAATACATGTGGCCATCTACTTTGAGTGAAATTTAATTTTCTTTAGGTGCTGAAAAAAAATTAAAAAACCAAAAAAATAAAAAATACCATTTAGGCACCTAAAAAAAATCAAATTTCACTCAAAGTGGGTGGCTAGAGACATTTTAAGTCATTCTGTGAAGTTTTAAAATTTTTGATTTTTGCTTTTTTTTTTCACCTCCAAAAATTAAAAATTTACTCAAAGTGGGTGGCCACAAGTATTCTAAGCCATTTTGTGAAGTTTTGAAATTTTTGAGTTTTTGAATTTTTTTTGGGCACCTTAAAAAATTTAAATTTCACTTAAAGTGGATGGCCACATGTATTCTAAACTATTCTGTGAAGTTTTGAAATTTTTGATTTTTGGGCACCTAAAAAAATTTAAATTTCACTAAAAGTGGATAGCCACAGTTATTTTAAGTCATTCTATGAAGTTTTGAAATTTTTAATTTTTTGATTTTTTGAAAAAATTCAACAAATTTCCTATTTTCCGAATCTGAATTTTTTTTTATTTTTTGGAAATTGTGATGAATTTTTCTAGAAATTTTCAATTTTTTTGCATTTTTTGAATTTTTTTGATCATTTTTTAAAACTAAATACGGAAAATATTCGTATCATCTAATTATAAATCAATTTACACATTTCATCTGAAAAATTGAGTTTTCTGCTAATGAGTTTCAATTTCGATGTAATATGTTTGATAAATCACTTATTGGCTAAATAAAAAAAAGAAACTATCTTTAGTTAATTATTGTAGTCAATCTAACTAACAAGTTAATATATTTTATTTTCAAAATTTAAAGACGCGATATACTCTTAATGACCCTCGTAATCGATGAACATCTCATTTGATATACCCTTAATACAACTGCCAAACAGAACCTCTAAAAACTTTCCGATTTCCACAAAGAATGTAAATGTCTCAGCAATTTTGCATGCGTGGCTTGGACATTACAAAGCACACAGGTGGGTCCACTCGTCCAAAGTTCCCTCAACATTGTCCTTTAATTTCAGACGCAATTTGAGAAACAATGTCAAGAAAATGTGAAATACTAGTACTACTAATAATAAGATATATACTCGTTTGGGATAAAAATTTTTCTATTTATAGTAAAGACTTATTACTTAGACGTTTTCTCTAAGTTCTAAAAATAAATCAGTTGTACAATTCAGTATTTGATGTTGAATATTTTTGAAAATTTCCAAATATTTTGGTGATAAGTAAAAGTCAAGACGTACCTTACCAAAAAAAATAAAAGTCAAGATGTCATAAATGGACCAATTGTACGCTGTAGTATTTGATATTTCAACATTTTCAAAACTTTCGAGGATTTGGTGACAACGTTTGACAAAGTTTTATTGTTACAAAGTGCAACAATGAAATTTTTTTAATATTACGGTTATGACAGTATATGAAGAATTTCCAATTTTATGGTGTAAGTGCAAAACTTTCTAAAATGTGAATATCTTTATTTACAATAGGTAAATTTCTAACGTTTGACTACGTGATATTAATTTTTTAAATTTTGGACCAATATTGACTGTCTAAAATTGCGACTTTTTACTAGCGAGGCCAAACAAAAATACGGGTTATTTCAAATTTTCAATACGGAGGAAATAGTGTCCACGGTGACACCGTATTAAATCTCGGTTAATTTTGTAGAGAACCCATGACATTCGAAAATCGACATTTCAGGTCCCTAAGTTTGTTGTACTTATACTATGCACATTATACCATGCCAAATTTTATTTGGCAACACCAGAAGTAAAAACAAATTACAATCCTGCAACCATGTCTACAAATAAATCTATCACCGCCACGTATTTGCAACATAATTGCTATAAATAGACCCCCATTTTTTTTTATTAAAAAAAAGTAGCTTTGAATTTTCGCACAGATTAAAGGATAATAATAGAGGTTGAAATTTGGTTTTACGACTTTTTCCTGTAAAGGGCTGATAAGAGGAAACGGGACCGTTACGGTTAAAAAAGGCACCGTTATTCTTAACGGTGCCGTAACTGCCGTTATCTTGGGATTTATCCCCTTGTCCAACCAGCGTCTCTCGCTTTCTTCACACTCCCGAAGCCCTAAGCTAGCCAGAATCCTCCTCCCCCATGGCGTCTCCTCCGCCGCGTCCCGCCCCGGCGAAGGCGCCCGCCGGCCGCTCCGGTCCTCAGCCTCCGCCGCGTCCCGCCCCAGCGACGGCGGCCGCCGCCAGCCAACCCGGTCCTCAGCCTCCACCGAGGGGACGTCGGCCGTTTTACAAGAACAGTTTCCTTTACCTTTTCCTGCTGGTTTTCTTGGGGCTCTGTATCTTCTGGTTTTGCGTTGTCCTTGCCCCGCCCAGTTATCCGGCGTTGAAGGTGGCCGGCCTGACCGTGTCCAACCTCTCAGTCGCCGCACCCACCGGCGCCACTTGGAATGCCGCCATCTTGGCGGACGGATCATGGATCTTCGGGAGGCTCTTCTTCACCGAAGTGGAATGCTTCCTCTACTATCATTGGGACGCGGCCCAACGGTTGGCGGTGGCACCGACGAAGCCCTTCATGCTGCGGAGCACCGACAGGACCGTCGTCAAGGCGAGGATGACGGTGGGGAGGCCCGAGGAGGCTGCGGTGGCCGAGGAGATGGACCGAGAGCGGAGGTCGGTCGGGACGGTGGTCGTTGGGCTGGGGCTGAGGATGCGGGGCGCGTACGCGTATGCCTCGTGGGCGAAGAAGAAGGACATTGGCCACATCGAAGCGCATTGCGACGACCTCAGGATCGCCTTTGCGAACTCCACGACTGAGGGAAGCTTGGTGACCGGCGCTGATATAGCAACCGAAGATCACCCTGCCGTCGACAATCTTCCCTCGTGTTCCTACTGACTGAATCCATCCATCCGCGGCCCCCACTGCTTAGGAGCTTGCTAGGTTCTTGGCCATAATGGTCTTTTTTCTTCTTTAGTGATCCATGATTTAGTGATCATTTCTACTTAGTCTATTGTCAAATGAATGTAGCGTCGGAGCTCATGTGGAATTGTTGTGCATGCAATGCACAGTGCATTTGTGAAGCAGCAGATATAGGAAGGTTAAAAAATCAAGATGAAATTGCTTGATGTTTCTACTTAGCCTCTAAGTGTGTGTGGCCGACGCTTTGTTAAATGCGTAACTCAGATCAACAAAGATTGCGATTCAACAATTGTGATGCGAACAATTTCGAACACATCCACAAATTGGAGCGCCTCGAAAACTCACAGCCATCCAGTACTATGTACTATACTGTCAAGAAGAAACTCTCGCTCCTCACACAAGCTAACAATCACTGGTTCACCAGAATTAGACGGCTCTTTTTCCAGGCCACCGTCCACAAAATTCAGATCCAACAACATGCTGTTAGACAAGTTTGTGGACAAGCTTTGCCAATGGCATGCACAAAGCAAGCAGTAGGTCTCTCTGTGTCACTTGGCAGGTTTAGAATGTAAGTAAGTCATGATTAATCCCATTTACCAAAAGTTTAGAAACCAAACTTTGTACCCTTCTCACCATCTGGACTTCATACTCATCTTATTTAGTTGAATAAGAAGTCTTCATCACCTGAAAGCTTATATGAGGCAGGTCAACTAAGGTTGATTTAATAGTTTTTGGGGTAGTCATGTATATTTTAGCAATTTTTGTGCATGTACATTACCAAGACATACAAACATCGAAGCGTACAAAATGTCAAAGAACGAGTCTTACATATTTGGAGCAACATCAGCCATCAGATGAGCAGTACCAAAATGACAAAATGAAGCCAACATAGTATCCACTAACAACAATGGAATGAAGAAATCAGATTTCACGGGTAATATACATATTTAATGTTACTCCAAAAGACTACAAAAAATGCGAAGAGCATCTTCCAGTAAAGCTCCTCAAGTTGAAACAACAGTAGCTAAAAGAAAAGATCCAAGCACTGGCCCCAAGAATACGTCCAAAACAACCTGAAACATCACTATCGCTGATGAGTTCGCTGGTAAGTTTTGGACTTCAGCTTCCGCCTTTCGGAAAAAAGGAAAACACATGAATGATTTTGTCCTCCCTCATTCGTATTCGGTCCTACAAAAGTTACAGTTTAGCTCCTCACTAGAAACCCCAGATCTAGCATTCAACGGGCCTGGGATCAGATTCCCAAATCTATTCTCATCCTCCACGATTTGGAACTAGAGAAATAATAAACTCCCTTAAATGCCTTGAAGCCAGTGTGCGAGCATCATGTATCGGGATGCACCAGAAGGCAATAAGGCATCACCTCCGTATCCAACCTGTTTCAGTAACCATCTTCCTTTGCCTTTATCTTTCATATAAGTAGGGTTTGGGATTTACCATCCGATATGCAGCCACATTTCACCCAGAATAGGCCATACATAGAGCTTTTCTGCAAATCAGACAAAATCTTATCTAATTGTTTACCGAATTAATGCGAAAGAACTCGCAAGGCAAAACAATTATGACAATAATGATAACAAAGCCTCATATTTGCACTTTACCATGTTGCTTCTATTACATCACCACGCTCTCTCTTTTCACAAGTAGGTCCAGAACTTTGATTGCTACAAGAAATGCACACTCTATAGAGCTTAAGTGGCAGACAGAAATCAACCATTTAGACTACTTGGTCTGACCTGCACAAAGGGAAATAAGGATAATTCTCATGAGATTGTAACTAATTCAGAAAAGAGAAGAAAAGCCAAAAGTAAGTGCACTTTCAATTGACTCGTCGCAGCTGATAAAGGAGACACGAATTTACTGATATATAGCCTCAAGTGACTCTTGTAAGGTTCATCTCAATCGACCTAAATGAGGTTCTTATCGCTACCGGCATTGCTGAAGATGGAGACTATGAACACAACATCGCCCCTACCAAAAAGTTCAAACGCGCAGACATCTTGATGCAGACAAGTTTCTCTCGCGAACGTGGGCCAACCGCCAGAGATGTTTGCTGCAAAAAATTGTGTTGATAAGTGTTGAGCTGCCCCAGCCACAATTTGTCTAAATACTCAAGAGTCGTGATATGCCAGTTCTTCTGAATGTATCTCTTTATGAACTCACAAGTAACACTCTGTCGATGTAGATATTTTGTGACCCAATCTAAGATGAGAAACATAATAGCTACAAGCAAACATAAAGAAAAGGGGGAGTGCTAGTGCCCATATAGAATGAATATGTCTAATAGAGTACGTGTAATCAAATATAAGAGACACACGAATCTAGTGAAAATATGAAGTTATCGATCTTCTTTTCACACACTCTGATTAGTTATAGAAAAGTACAAAAATATCTTGTAACTCTTTAGAGCTTGAACACTCTTACATGTTCATTATATCAAAATGGTGAAACCGTACAATCACAACTGGTCCACCTTCACCGAGTTAAACACATTGTTGCTGTGTTAGTAAGTCCTCATCAACATAGTTTCCTTGTTTGATCCACCTCTTACAATCTAATCCAACTACATTAAGTGAATTGCTGAACTTCTCCCTGCAAATGGTCTTGGATTCTGATTCTATGACCTGCCTTTGCCATGTTGATATCTCGATTTGCAATTCTAAGTAAAGAGACAATGAAGATACATGTGATGTAATCTGTTTGGTTTGAATTGGGGACACAAAAACCAAACTGGGCACAACCTTCATAGCTACTACTCTTTAAATATGGACCCACAAATGTGGCAACATCTAATCTCATTGAATGATACTTATGCACCATAACAATTGAAGTGCATCGGAGTAAAATCAGAATAAGAGAGGATAGAAAGCCTGAAGCGTCAGAAGTCAAGGATTAGAAGGAGAACATGGTCCAAGGATCGAAGTGCTTGGGAGCTAAGGGAAAATGCAATCCCATGTATCTTAGTTCATATTAGTAGAGAATTGCTCTTTATTGTCTATTAGATTCTTACATTTGCTGGACAAAAATTCTCCAAAAGCGACCTTGATCAACATTAACATTTGAGTAACCGTCCATCTTTCCACTAGGATAGCAATCAAAGCTGCTTGTAAAGAATATTTTCTCGACAAACACTATTTATGACAATCACTATAAAATATATATATATATATATATATATATAGAGAGAGAGAGAGAGAGAGAGAGAGAGAGAGACAGAGAGAGAGAGAGAGAGAGAGAGAGTAGTCATTATGTGCAGAGAAAGTATCAAGTAGTCCCTTTTGGGAGGCATTTATGCTTGAACTATAAATCATTAAATTCCTAATTCATGGTGGTTATTGCCTTTTTTCAACCCTATGACCTTGTGTCCTGATTTACACATAGGGCCATGAACACTTGAAGGAAGAGAACATATCCAGTAATTTCTACTGAAAGCAAGTTAACTTGGGAAAAGTTTGGACAGTGAGGCACAGATGTGGAATGTGTGACAATCACCATGGAGATATGCCATGGAAAAGGTGCTCGGAAGGGCTCACTGCACAAAGGGAAATGAGGATAATTCTCATGAGATTGTAACTAATTCAGAAGAAAAGCCAAAAGTAAGTGCACTTTCAATTGACTCATCACAGCGGAATAAAGGAGACACGAATTGCTTTGCTGATATATAGCCTCCAGTGAATCTTCCAATGTTCATCTCAATCGACCTAAATGAGGTTCTTATCGCTACCGGCATTGCTGAAGATGGAGACTATGAACACAACATCACCCCTACCAAAAAGTTCAAACGTGCAGACATCTTGATGCAGACAAGTTTCTCTCGCGAACGTGGGCCAACCGCCAGAGATGTTTGCTGCAAAAAATTGTGTTGATAAGTGTTGAGCTGCCCCAGCCACAATTTGTCTAAATACTCAAGAGTTGTGATATGCCAGTTCTTCTGAATGTATCTCTTTATGAACTCACAAGTAACACTCTGTCGATGTAGATATTTTGTGACCCAATCTAAGATGAGAAACATAATAGCTACAAGCAAACATAAAGAAAAGGGGGAGTGCTAGTGCCCATATAGAATGTATATGTCTAATAGAGTACGTGTAATCAAATATAAGAGACACACGAATCTAGTGAAAATATGAAGTTATCGATCTTCTTTTCACACACTCTGATTAGTTATAGAAAAGTACAAAAATATCTTGTAACTCTTTAGAGCTTGAACACTCTTACATGTTCATTATATCAAAATGGTGAAACCGTACAATCACAACTGGTCCACCTTCACCGAGTTAAACACATTGTTGCTGTGTTAGTAAGTCCTCATCAACATAGTTTCCTTGTTTGATCCACCTCTTACAATCTAATCCAACTACATTAAGTGAATTGCTGAACTTCTCCCTGCAAATGGTCTTGGATTCTGATTCTATGACCTGCCTTTGCCATGTTGATATCTCGATTTGCAATTCTAAGTAAAGAGACAATGAAGATACATGTGATGTAATCTGTTTGGTTTGAATTGGGGACACAAAAACCAAACTGGGCACAACCTTCATAGCTACTACTCTTTAAATATGGACCCACAAATGTGGCAACATCTAATCTCATTGAATGATACTTATGCACCATAACAATTGAAGTGCATCGGAGTAAAATCAGAATAAGAGAGGATAGAAAGCCTGAAGCGTCAGAAGTCAAGGATTAGAAGGAGAACATGGTCCAAGGATCGAAGTGCTTGGGAGCTAAGGGAAAATGCAATCCCATGTATCTTAGTTCATATTAGTAGAGAATTGCTCTTTATTGTCTATTAGATTCTTACATTTGCTGGACAAAAATTCTCCAAAAGCGACCTTTGATCAACATTAACATTTGAGTAACGCCCATCTTTCCACTAGGATAGCAATCAAAGCTGCTTGTAAAGAATATTTTCTTGACAAACACTATTTATGACAATCACTATAAAATATATATATATATATATATATAGAGAGAGAGAGAGAGAGAGAGAGAGAGAGAGAGAGAGTAGTCATTATGCAGAGAAAAGTATCAAGTAGTCCCTTTTGGGAGGCATTTATGCTTGAACTATAAATCATTAAATTCCTAATTCATGGTGGTTATTGCCTTTTTCAACCCTATGACCTTGTGTCCTGATTTACACATAGGGCCATGAACACTTGAAGGAAGAGAACATATCCAGTAATTTCTACTGAAAGCAAGTTAACTTGGGAAAAGTTTGGACAGTGAGGCACAGATGTGGAATGTGTGACAATCACCATGGAGATATGCCATGGAAAAGGTGCTCGGAAGGGCTCACTGCACAAAGGGAAATGAGGATAATTCTCATGAGATTGTAACTAATTCAGAAGAAAAGCCAAAAGTAAGTGCACTTTCAATTGACTCATCACAGCGGAATAAAGGAGACACGAATTGCTTTGCTGATATATAGCCTCCAGTGAATCTTCCAATGTTCATCTCAATCGACCTAAATGAGGTTCTTATCGCTACCGGCATTGCTGAAGATGGAGACTTTGAACACAACACCATCCCTACCAAAAAGTTCAAACATGCAGACAAGTTTCTCTTGCGATGACCAACCACTAGAGATGTTCGCTGCAAAAAATTGTGTTGATAGGTGTTGAGCTGCCCCAGCCACGATTTGTCTTAATACCTAAGAGTTGCAATATGCCAGGTCTTCTGAATGTATCTCTTTATGAACTCACACGTAATATTCTGTCAATGCAGATATTTTGTGAACCAATCTACGATGAGAAACATAATAAAAACAAGCAAATACTAACGAAACAAAAGGAAAACAAAATGCACATTTATGCTACTATTTTCTAGCATGGGTCCTCAATCCCAACCTGGCAATTTGCATGCAAAATAGCATTAACACTATGCTCTTAGACCCTACGATAGCGTACACAAATTTTGAACTCCCACGGTAACTCTTCGAGGGTTCTAACATTGATCGTCTCTACCACATCCTCTCGGTTTGTAAATAATATTTATCTTCTTTTGATACACCTGAAATGCTTAATAGGGAAAAAAGAGACCATGTCTTCTATTAGAATTGGTAATCTTACGAGCCCATAAATTAAATAAAGTGAAATTTCAAAATCACACCTGTGGTCCAATGTCCAACGTGCATGAAAACACAACATGAGCATCCACAAGATATCAGATTTTTCGATGAATAATGAAGATATCACGAGCAATCGCTAGATCTCCATACCAGGATTGCAAAACCTCTCAGTTGCATGTGAAAGTAAACACTTAGAATTTAGGGCATTTGTCAACGGAAAAATGTGTCTTACATTCATTTAACTGTGGTCTAGTTTCATGTAGAGTGCCGAAACTCGAAATCAACAAATTTGCTGCTTCAGGCCCACCCTTCTTCGCCAATTTGGTTTTTTGTCTACAGAGAGTTATCCTCATCGAAGATGATGAATTTGACTTGGATCCACCCAGAGCAGCCTTTGCTTCTATTCCAGAATCGATCGAGGACATCTGCTAAGGGAAGGTTGTTAGGCTTTCTGCATTGCATTATCGAGTGCATTTCAATTGTTCATCCATTAATGCCTATCTCATGGTTGGAAATGAATTCCAGATTGTAATGGTGGCAGACGATGAAGACAGGAAGAATGAGGGTGATCTTTTAATGGCAACACCTTAGGCTATGGCATCTATGGTGAAGTATGGCACTGGGATTGTTTGTGTGAGCATGAAAGAGGAAGGATTTGGACCGCTTGCAACTTCCTTTGATGGTGAATCAGGGGGAGAATCAAGAGAAGCTTCGGACTGCATTCACCGTGACTGTGGTCTATGTTGTAAGATGCTTAAATAGTTCCTTCAATCAGCTCTTCTCGTATCTTGTAACTGATGATAATTAATTCGATATTGTTATAGGATGCAAAGCATGGGATAACTACAGGCCAGGACATATTTTCCCGTTGAAGTACAGGGAGGGTGGTGTCCTGAAAAGAGCTGGGCATACAGAAGCTTCTGTCGACCTTGCTGTGTTGGCTGGATTGGAACCTGTGGCAGTTCTCTGTAAGGCAGTGGATGATGATGGCTCCATGGCAAGATTACCTAAGCTTCGCGAGTGTGCACAGCGGGAGAACTCGAAAAATTGTATTTATTGCTGATCTAATCAGGTAAGTATTCTCTTTCCAGCAATCCAATGCAAATACTTTTCAGGGCACGTACTTCCTGATCCAATCCAACTTTCAGCTGCAACCTTCACTTCTTTAAGTATTGGCTGTTTTTGGCCAAGACGTTGTCCATGTGGCACCTCCCCCTTTTGGGAGTGGATAAATTAGGAGTTGAAAGCTTGGAACCCTTGGTAGGGTGGGAAAAAGAGTCTCTTAAAGGAGGCTGATGGGCTGTTGTTTTACGCAGCAAAGAGGAGCGAAGCATAAGCTATTTTGGTCCTATTCATCTCTCAAGTTTCCTTAATTATTAATCTTGTGGTTTGTTATTCTGCTCATGCAGATAAATGGTTTTGGGTTTTGAAGAGTTGTTTCTCCCAATTTTTTGTGTATGGTGTTGTTAGGTTACTATTTGCGGTTCATTTCTTACTCGATATTTAACTTTTAGAGATTGGTTATAACCAGCAGGATTCTTTTCAAGAAGAAACTCTCACTCCTCACACAAGCTAACAATCGGCTTCAATTCTTCCTCTGTTCTTATAAACCTAAATCAATCCATTAATTAAAGTATAAAAATAAATCTGAAGTAAATATGACCTTGATAAAGAGCACCGAAATCGATAAATGCATACACTGAAGTGCAAGAGAAGAAATGTCACAGATAGATGAAAAGACCATCCATATAAACTGAGCAAACTCCGACTTAATAGTTCATGATTCATAGCAAACTGTTAAGAGATACCAAATGGAAGAACGAGTAGCAGTTCAAAACATTGCTTCATTCAATCTAACCTATGTAGCATAACAACATCATACAAGACTTGCACAAATGACACCATAAGCTTATGAACATCAGTATCCATCAAATCCCCAAAACAATAGGAAAGAAAGGAGAGAAACGGTTAACTTATACAGTAAAAGTCATCGGCAGTGGTACGCTTGATGTAGCCTTTGATTCACTGATGAGGAAAACGAAATTTAAGAACCATGAGTATTGAATGAATTTTTATAAAGATGGAACGCCTGCCAACATTGATGCATTTCACTTTGATCATATGCCCTCTCTCTTAAGTTATAATCCTCAATAAAGTTATAATTAGTGCTTCAAAACGAAATAAACAGAACTAGCACCCTCTGGCTCAAAATAGAAATATTGCATAAACAAAATGCTATAAAAATGTATAGGGACACAAGATGAAAATACCTGTAGCCTTCTCGTAAAGTGTCTCGATCAGTTTTAGCTGGAAAATTTGCTAGTGCTGATCTTTCTTTGCCATAGAAAGTAACTGCAAAACCCGTAAGATGATAAGCTGGGACTTTGCTTACAAAGAAATAGCAAGCATACCTCCATAATTGGAATGCTCGAATATGGCGAACACCCATATCACCAT
>JAMXDD010000009.1:31499219-31713392 GCA_024733475.1 Syzygium grande
TTAAATTAACTCATAAAAAAAATATCCGATGTCATTGACCAAGTCCACCGGGTCTAGTCACACCACTATTTCGCCCTCCGTTTGGATTTTTGCCTATCCAATCGGGTCCAAAAATGCACCACTAATAAATTCCGCATCAATATGTCTAATAGAGTACGTGTAATCAAATATAAGAGACACACATGAATCTAGTGAAAATATGAAGTTATCGATCTTCTTTTCACACACTCTGATTAGTTATAGAAAAGTACAAAAATATCTTGTAACTCTTTAGAGCTTGAACACTCTTACATGTTCATTATATCAAAATGGTGAAACCGTACAATCACAACTGGTCCACCTTCACCGAGTTAGACACATTGTTGCTGTGTTAGTAAGTCCTCATCAACATAGTTTCCTTGTTTGATCCACCTCTTACAATCTAATCCAACAACATTAAGTGAATTGCTGAACTTCTCCCTACAAATGGTCTTGGATTCTGATTCTATGACCTGCCTTTGCCATGTTGATATCTCGATTTGCAATTCGAAGTAAAGAGACAATGAAGATACATGTGATGTAATCTGCTTGGTTTGAATTGGGGACACAAAAACCAAACTGGGCACAACCTTCATAGCTACTACTCTTTACATATGGACCCACAAATGCGGCAACATCTAATCTCATTGAATGATACTTATGCACCATAACAATTGAAGTGCATCGGAGTAAAATCAGAATAAGAGAGGATAGAAAGCCTGAAGAGTCAGAAGTCAAGGATTAGAAGGAGAACATGGTCCAAGGATCGAAGTGCTTGGAAGCTAAGGGAAAATGCAATCCCATATATCTTTAGTTCATATTAGTAGAGAATTGCTCTTTATTGTCTACTAGATTCTTATATTTGCTGGACAAAAATTCTCCAAAAGCGACCTTGATCAACATTTACATTTGAGTAACCGTCCATCTTTCCACTAGGATAGCAATCAAAGCTGCTTGTCAAGAATATTTTCTCGACAAACACTATTAATGACAATTCCTATAAAAATATATATATATATATATATAGAGAGAGAGAGAGAGAGAGAGAGTAGTCATGATGTGCAGAGAAAGTATCAAGTAGTCCCTTTTGGGAGGCATTTATACTTGAACTATAAATCATTAGATTCCTAATTCATGGTGGTTATTGCCTTTTTCAAACCTATGACTTTGTGTCCTGATTTACACACATGGCCATGAACACTGGAAGGAAGATAACATATCCAGTAATTTCTACTGAAAGCATGTAAACTTGGGAAAAGTTTGGACAGTGAGGCAGAGATGTGGAATGGGTGACAATCACCATGGAGATATGCCATGGAAAAGATGCTCGAAAGGGCTCGCCGCACAAAGGGAAATAAGGATAATTCTCATGAGATTGTAACTAATTCAGAAGAAAAGCCAAAAGTAAGTGCACTTTCAATTGACTCATCACAGCGGAATAAAGGAGACACGAATTGCTTTGCTGATATATAGCCTCAAGTGAATCTTCCAATGTTCATCTCAATCGACCTAAATGAGGTTCTTATCGCTACCGGCATTGCTGAAGATGGAGACTTTGAACACAACACCATCCCTACCAAAAAGTTCAAACATGCAGACAAGTTTCTCTTGCGAACACTGACCAACCACTAGAGATGTTTGCTGCAAAAAATTGTGTTGATAGGTGCTGAGCTGCCCCAGCCACGATTTGTCTAAATACCTAAGAGTCGCAATATGCCAGTTCTTCTGAATGTATCTCTTTATGAACTCACAAGTAATATTCTGTCAATGTAGATATTTTGTGAACCAATCTACGATGAGAAACACAATAAAAACAAGCAAATACTAAAGAAACAAAAGGAAAACAAAATGCACATTTATGCTACTATTTTCTAGCATGGGTCCTCAATCCCAACCTGGCAATTTGCAGGCAAAATAGCATTAACACTATGCTCTTAGACCCTACGATAGCGTACACAATTTTTGAACTCCCACGGTAACGCTTCGAGGGTTCTAACACTGATCGTCTCTACCACATCCTCTCGGTTTGTAAATAATATTTATCTTCTTTCGATACACCTGAAATGCTTAATAGGGAAAAAAGAGACCATGTCTTCTATTAGAATTGGTAATCTTACGAGCCCATAAATTAAATAAAGTGAAATTTCAAAATCACACCTGTGGTCCAACGTCCAACGTGCATGAAAACACAACATGAGCATCCACAAGATATCAGATTTTTCGATGAATAATGAAGGTATCACGAGCAATCGCTAGATCTCCATACCAGGATTGCAAAACCTCTCGGTTGCATGTGAAAGTAAACACTTAGAATTTAGGGCATTTGTCAACGGAAAAATGTGTCTTACATTCATTTAACTGTGGTCTAGTTTCATGTAGAGTCTGCCGAAACTCGAAATCAACAAATTTGCTGCTTCAGGCCCACCCTTCTTCGCCAATTTGGTTTTTTGTCTACAGAGAGTTATCCTCATCGAAGATGATGAATTTGACTTGGATCCACCCAGAGCAGCCTTTGCTTCTATTCCAGAAGCGATCGAGGACATCCGCTAAGGGAAGGTTGGTAGGCTTTCTGCATTGCATTATCGAGTGCATTTCAATTGTTCATCCATTAATGCCTATCTCATGGTTGGAACTGAATTCCAGATTGTAATGGTGGCAGACGATGAAGACAGGAAGAATGAGGGTGATCTTTTAATGGCAACACCTTAGGCTATGGCATCTATGGTGAAGTATGGCACTGGGATTGTTTGTGCGAGCATGAAAGAGGAAGGATTTGGACCGCTTGCAACTTCCTTTGATGGTGAATCAGGGGAGAATCAAGAGAAGCTTCGGACTGCATTCACCGTGACTGTGGTATATGTTGTAAGATGCTTAAATAGTTCAATCAACTCTTCTCGTATCTTGTAACTGATGATAATTAATTAGATATTGGTATAGGATGCAAAGCATGGGATAACTACAGGCATATCAGCGCCTGACAGGACAACGAAAGTTTTGGCTCTTGCATCTAGAGATTTGAAACCTGAACATTTCAACAGGCCAGGACATATTTTCCCATTGAAGTACAGGGAGGGTGGTGTCCTGAAAAGAGCTGGGCATACAGAAGCTTCTGTCGACCTTGCTGTGTTGGCTGGATTGGAACCTGTGGCAGTTCTCTGTAAGGTAGTGGATGAAGTTGGCTCCATGGCAAGATTACCTAAGCTTCATGAGTGTGCACAGCGGAGAACTCGAAAAAATTGTATCTATTGCTGATCTAATCAGGTAAGTATTTCTTCCCAGCAATCCAATGCAAATACTTTTCGGGGCACGTACTTCCCGATCCAATCCAAATTTCAGCTGCACCTTTCACTCCTTTAAGTATTGGCTGTTTTTGGCCAAGACGTTGTCCATGTGGCACCTCCCTTTTGGTAGTGGATAAATTAGAGTTGAAAGCTTGGAACCCTTGGTAGGGTGGGAAAAGAGTCTCTTAAAGGAGGCTGATGGGCTGTTGTTTTACGTAGCAAAGAGGAGCGAAGCATAAGCTATTTTGGTCCTATCCATCTCTCAAGTTTCCTTAATTATTAATCCTGTGGTTTGTTATTCTGCTTATGCAGATAAATGGTTTTGGGTTTTGAAGAGTTGTTTCTCCCAATTTTTTTTGTGTATGGTGTTGTTAGGTTAGTATTTGCGGTTCATTTCTTACTCGATGTTTAACTTTTAGAGATTGGTTATAACTAGCAGGATTCTTGTCAAGAAGAAACTCTCACTCCTCACACAAGCTAACAATCGGCCTCAATTCTTCCTCTGTTCTTATAAACCTAAATCAATCCATTAATTAAAGTATAAAAATAAATCTGAAGTAAATATGACCTTGATAAAGAGCAGCGAAATCGATAAATGCATACACTGAAGTGCAAGAGAAGAAATGTCAAAGATAGATGAAAAGACCATCCATATAAACTGAGCAAACTCCGACTTAATAGTTCATGATTCATAGCAAACTGTTAAGAGATACCAAATGGAAGAACGAGTAGCAGTTCAAAACATCGCTTCATTCAATCTAACCTATGTAGCATAACAACATCATACAAGACTTGCACAAATGACACCATAAGCTTGTGAACATCAGTATCCATCAAATCCCCAAAAAAATAGGAAAGAAAGGACAGAAACGGTTGAGTCATCGGCAGTGGTATGCTTGATGTAGCCTCTGATTCACTGATAAAGAAAGGAGAGAAACGGTTGACTTATACAACAAAAAAACTGACCTTTATCGGATGTGTAATCCCCCTTTTTTTTGGCTTTCCCCGTGCCAACTTAAATATAATTCTTTATAGTTAATTAAAGTTATCAATCTTAATGTCAATTCTTTATGACATTGTGGGAATTGAAAAATAGTCGAACCATAGTGAAATCTTATTGGACAAATGTGAATTCTCTGCTCCACATAGCCAGGGATGCCAATCGAGACGCGGAATTGGATTGACTCTCTTTGCCCAAATTGGCTTGGTAGGCCTCCCCAGTCTCTTTGGTCTTGTTACGTTTCGACTTTGAACCCTCGTATGATTTATATTTCGATTATTAATGAAAGTTATGCCTTTTACGACCAAAAAAAAAAGTGTCGCAACCATTGATACAAAAATCATTTATATACCTTGCCAGTTGATAATTGATTAATACACCAATAAATTTTCAGGGCAGAGGATCTCCATTCTCATTGGACATGTCAATGAAGTCTTTTTATCTTGTGCTTGAAAGTTGAAATCACCCTCTAATCAACAACCATCAAAGTCGTGTTACATAACAATCCAAGTAAAATAAATTAGTAGCATTGCCTTTTGTTCCATGGACAAAAGGACTTGCACATTTGGAAAGAACTAAGGATTCAATTGCACACGTCAAGAAAATTAGAGGACTCAACTGGGAAAGAGACCGAAAAACCCAATTGCCTGTACACCAGAAATTATACGACCATTGCTTAGCACAACTAGACAACGCAACTTAACTTAGGATATTGACCATAAAAGTGTTGACCGTTGATCTTTTATGTATTTTGCAGACATTAACTTTTCCACGTTTTAATTAATGCAAGGAATATTAGCAAATTATGCAAATACATCAAGGTCAATCTCTAATTTCTAATGCATCACATCCTAGTTATCCTTGGGGGCAGTGAGGCCAACCGTCCTTTGATAATTAACTGTACGGTAGAGATATTTCTTTTTTTTTTTTTTCCAAAAACGAATTTTATTCAAAGAAAAGAGTTAAACATCAAAGCCCACATATTGAGATTCATGATTAAGCAAATGCAAAAGAGCTGTGGATGTGTGTAGCTGGTGTGCGCACACACTCTTCACCTCAAATACAATGGCAACGTAACGACGACGAAAGCATATTGGACAAGGAGTGACTCTTAGGCTTTAAGATGGTAAGGGGGCATGTCTGCCCCACATCGCTTAGGGGAGTCCTGGAATTACTTATAAGGCTTGGCCCCTAACCTTTGTGTAACGTTTTTAAAACCGTGAAGACTTAGTGTCCAAAGTGGACAATATTACACAAGGAATGGCGCAGCCATGTCTTTTCCCACATCGCTAGGGGGGGAGTCCGGGATTAAATTTAAAAATATCTTCCCAAGCGAATAATATTGTGCATAGGTCCTTAAAAAGCATATTCATAGGTTCTATTCCTTTTTCCACACCACCCCCCGCTTGATTATAAATACCAATATCTTCCCAAGCTTTGTGCATAGAAGCGATTGCACTTAACTGCACTACAAACTATTCTGTGCACTTTCGCTCTTGAACCACAAAGGATTAGCTATCCCCATCAGTTCATGAGATCTGCTTTGTCTTTTTAAACCTGTTCAATTATGACCCATAACTCATATTTGCATTTCTTAGTTTGTTATCCCGTTCATTCACATGCTTTGCCTTTTGTGAGTCCTCACTTGTGGTCTGGAACCAAGTTTAGGCAGCAGAAGTGCAAGAGGGACATTCGAATTTGGGAGGACCTCTGTGGTGAGGCTGAAAGGGAAACAACAGGGCGCAATCTATGTTTTCTCGAGTGGCTAACGTTAGTTTTATTGATGTGATTGCTCAATTGTACTACAAGATTCTTCGGTCTTTGAGAATTATTTTGGCTAAATCCCAAGAAAAAGTACAATAATTTCGTTTGAGTCATGTTTAATGCTCAATTTTTTACTGTTTCAAGTGACTTGAGAAATCTCATATCAAATTTGCAAGCTCAATTCAAACATCTCAAGGTCGCTTTGGGTCACGCATTCTCTTCTAGGTATGTTGAAATATGCTTCGTAATGATGGCATGAGAAGTGTTTGATAGAATCATTCGCACTTGGTGGACTTTTGCCTCCAAAAACTAGAAAAAACAAAAGGGTACGTGCCAAACTCAATTTCTTGGGAATTTGCATGTTTTGTCCTTTTGGGGTGCCGGTGGTCCATGCTAAAGTTTTTCACTCACTTCCTCTTCCCAATGTAAGCACGGAATATCATCTATTATTTATGAGCTTACGCATCCTAGTCTTGACACATACAAATAGTATTGCAGCATCAATAAGTGAAGGAAAATATCGATTGACAGGAAATAAACTAGGAAACATTACACGTAGTTACTTTATTTTTTTGAACAAAAATCATCTGAGACACGACGGATTGCTTTCCAAACGATCAATAACACAAAGCAAACAATCACAAATCTGACTGATGCATTCGTCAAACAAATGGTGAGCATATCGGAAAATGATTTTGTACGCAATATTAATGCAACATTTCAATCCAGATGCTTCTAGAAAAGGTTTAACTCATAGAAGTGAAAAGTAGTTTCAATCCCAATCACTTTCCAAGCAAACAGCGACATCGACTTCAAACTCAACTTTCATTTAGTGAAATAAGCAATGCAGAGTGTTTCGAACCTTACGCTCATATATCATACAAACAGTTTACAGGTAAAAATTCACAAAACCAGCGAACACAAACTTCAAACACGAGAACATGTTTCAATGACTTATTTGCACATGAGTTTCGCTCTGGCATCTCAGTTTAGTGATCGAGACGACAGAGCGAACCAGTAATTGAAAACCGTATGACCACAATATCATCAAAGGAGGGTCAAATCGATAATAGATCCTCAATTGGATACTATTTTCACGTAAAACACAACTAGAGTTCTCGGCCTCAGTCTCGCATACATAAGTAACGGAAACAGAGCATAACCAATAATACCTTGAAGAAAAGCAGCAACAACATACCTTGTTGAACGGACGATCAAATCAGAGGGAGAAGTCGTCGGAGACAATGACGATGGGAATGAAAGATGACCAAAGTCTTAGTTTCCTTGCAGCAGTCGGAAGATTAGGAGCTTCAAGTGAGGAGTCGGAGTCCGAGGCTGATCGAGCTTTAGCCGCTGCTGATTTTTCTCAACTCAAGGTAAGTTGTGTTTGGCTGCGAAGTAACATCGATATGTACGAACTTTTTTTCGTTACTTTCGACCACAAAGTACATCGCTAATCAGATGAACTGAGCTAGAGGTGGGCCAAAAGCAGAGTGGGAGGCACAAAGATGGGAGCATATTGCACTTTGCAAAGCGAGAAGTCTAATGTAATACTGTGCCCCTAATCCACACACATATCTCTATTCCGTAATCACTCACCCGACTTGCTAGACATCAACTCATTATCACTACACCAAAGATTGTGTTTGTTTCACTAAAAACTTTATGATTAAGGAAAATATTTGTCATGGAAATCATTTTTAAGAAAAATGTTTAGTTTTCATATGTTTGATGGTTTAAGGAGAGCGATTTCCTTCTAGAACCTCGTTTTCCTCAATCCAAGTTTATCATTTTGAGTGCACGGAAGACGTTTTCCACATATTGATTAGCCTCCCGTCATCCAAACATCGAAAAATATAAATGAACTCGTTCTTCAAACATCGAACATGGACCCAGGCCATACATTTGGTAATCTCGTTCTTCATTTAAGCATCCTAAAAGTACAAACTTTTTTTCCTTACTTTTGACCATGAAGAGCCGAAAAACAATCTTCCGAAAACAGTTTTTCTTCGACCAAATGGACCTTGCGTACGAATACATAGTTTCGAAGCACTCTAATGTAATGTCATTTTTTTTTTTTTTTTTTTTTCGGGCTTTTGGGATTTGCGCGCTAAGGAGGTATTTTCGTGCAAAAGTTTCTTCCAGATCATACCTCATGTGACGGGTGGACGGTAATTTCCTATTTGATATAAGTTTTTGATTTTGGCGTCGCCATTAGTCATTATTGGTAAGTTGACTAGAAACCCAATCGGGTATGGGAGAAATACCACAATTCCCACGAACCGGAGCGAAAGTACAAGGACTTGGTTACGCTAATAATCCCAAATTAAGATCTCTAACGCCCTTTTCGGTATCTAAGAACGTCGATATTTAATGTGTCATGCAAGTTTCCGAAGCTTACCACTAATCCTATCCATTATAATCGTGGGGAAATTAATCAAGAATTAAATACACAATCAATGTAAATCAAATTAAACAATTCTAAATTGTCTCTAAAAATCAAAATCAGCCAAAACATCCAAACCCTAATGAAGCCTTAAAGGCTTATTCATTTCATGATTTGTGTCTTTTTAGGGTTTTAGGGTTTTTTAGGGTTATAACCCTTGAATTTGAGATTTTCTAAAAATGCCTCTTGAACACTTCAAAAATTCAAATTTCACTTTCTAAGGTTGGCTATAGTGTTTTTAAATCATTCTGTGAATTTTTGAAATTTTCGATTTTTTTTTTCGGAAATTGAATTTATAAGAATTTCATTAACCGAGAATTGATTTTTATGAATTTTTGACAATTTTTATGAATTTTTGAATTTTCCAATTCTTTTAGATTTTTCTGAATTTTTTTACATTTTTTATTTGTATTTTTTTGGAATTTCTTGATTTTTATGAATTTTTCATTTTTCTGAAATTTTTTAATTTTTTTTTTTTTTTTGTGAATTCTATATATTTTTATATTTTTATTGAATTTTTTTTTTCATTATTATTAATTTATTAAATATTTTTTATTGGATTTTTTTATTTAAATTTTCCCACCGAGAAATGAACCGGACCGGCCCAACTCAACCCGGTTTGGTTTTCTTTGAACCGAAGCTTCACCAGCGTCGGTCATGGGTTGTCTACTCCTTCTACGGCGGCAGCGGACACTCGTGAGGGGACCCTCGACAGCCTCTCTCTAGATCATTCTTTTTGATTTCGCTCCTTTCTCTCTCTCTTCTCTCTCTAGCTTTTCACCGAGCACGTTCTATTCAGTTTTTTCAGCTTTTTGTTTATCGATTTCCCACCCAAAGTTTGTTACTTACCGACTTTGATTCGGTTGGGATGATTCTTTGGCGCTAGTTCGAATTGGGCACGATTCCCAATTTAGGCTCAAAATTCGAATTTTCAATTGAATTTGGGGATTTTTTGTTTTTCTGATAAATTGTGCAATTGGACCAACCATCATGAAATTCAAGGTCCCATAATCATTTTTTTTGAAGACACTATGACTTAGAAATGACTAAAAAAGATTCAATTGCATTTTTGGTTCAATTTGGGTTTGATTTTAACCAATTTTGGGAAAAACACATACCCGATTGAGATTTTTCAAAATTGACGATGTATTAATGAAATTGGATTTAAAAGAAGACTGATGACTATTTTTATGGAATTTTCTGATTCCATTTGCTATTTTTCTTGATTTTCTCACTTATTTTGACCAAAAGAAATTAAATAAAAAAGCAGGAAAATGCTAAAAAAATTATTTTTGGTTTATAAATAGGTTTTTAGGCTTGGCCAAGGTTTCTAATCCTAATTTTAAGATTTTTGAAAATATAAAAAAAGCTAAAAATCAGGTATTAATAGCTAACAAAAGAAATCTTTGGATATTGGCAATAGTGGACTGTGAGGTCAGATCAAATTGGCTAGGAATCAAGGGAATCCTGAATGTGGTTTGAGGAAGTGGGGGAGGCTGGGCTCTTCCTTCTTGAAGATTAGGATTATTCTTATGCACAAGAACAATCCTAATGGGCAAAAGATAAAGACGATCTGGAACGGGAACCATGGCGGCATATGCAGAAACTGCAGTTCCTTCACGATTCGATCCCCCGTCCCCGAGCGATATAATGCCAAAGGCTTCAGTCATCAGTCAGGATGAGTCGCTGGCGGCGCACGAACATCGATCCCTGGATCTTTTTCCTTGCCTCCCCTTCTTGTCCCGTGACGATGCCCGCCATGTTCGTTCGAGGGTGGCCATGCGTCGAATGATTCGGATTCGTCTGCGACTGACTCCATTCTTCTTCTTGGGATTTGCTTAAAGTGCGGGTACTGTGTTAGCGCAGATGCTTGTGTTCCTAACATGATCCGATGCGTGGTGGTCCCGTCGGTTCAGTTCGTACCTCCAATGGTTGGTGTCGCATCACTTGTTGAAGAGATTAAATAAGAAAACTTGCGATTTTCGATGTATTGATTGTTCTCGTGTTATGTAAACTCACCTCGCTATATTGAAAATTGAAGGTGATGAAGTATGTATACTGAGGTTAGAGATTTCCTTATTAAAAAAATATTTACGTGGTATCAGAGCCACTAAGAGAAGAAATCAAATCAAACCCTAGCATTTTCTTCTTTTATGCTATCTTTAGTCATCTTATTTTCCGAAACTTCCTGATTTTGTCAACACTTAACATCACTACCATGGATGTTATTCGTTGTGGTACTCTCTTTTAATTACGAGCTTCATCAACGAGCGAAGTCGCCGTCGAATATCTAGGTAGCTATGAGCGCTTGAATCAAGCACACCATCATCGAGCAGCCAAAGATGAGCGCCATGGGAGTAATGTCATTAAGTATCCATGTAGCCGTGAGCGCCAGAGTCGAGCACACCTTCATCGAGCGGCCAAAGATGAGCGCCGTGGGGTGATGCGGTTTAATTTGCCACAATTCAAGTTGGGTTTCCACAATATTTATCAAGGTTACATAAAAAAGATATGTTAACTTTCTGAGCATGTGTCAGCTTCAGTGTTTGTCAAATCCAGTTGTAAGTGTAATGTCCGGCTTACTCGGCACATGATCAGAGACTTTGGAAGAAAGTTGCACCAGTATATACAAATTGAATGCTCTAGCTTGAAGTGGAGTGATGAAGTATATTTATAGAGATTAGAGATTTCCTTATTAGAGAATATTTACAAAATTATTTCTAATTAATTATTTACAACAAGGCACTTCACATAAATTTTGAAATTTTTTTTACGGCAAAAAAGGAGGAGTCTAACCCACATACTTGCTCAAAACCGATCTAAAATAATATTGTAAAGTTTGGAAGAGTTCATATGGTTGCACGATGTGGCGTGTGACTGATCACATTGGGGGCAAATGGAGGTGACCGTATGCCACGTGGCAATTTCATTACATGTGGTATCCATTGTCATATTAAACTTATAAATTAATATGCTTATTACTTCTTGCCATCTACAAATCCACGAACATGATACAAATTGAACCGTCGATCCCTATTCACGATCGACCGTTTGGATTTGCTCGAGATTTCTTGCTGGAGACCCCTGTTTTGGCTATAAAATCGAATAATAATAACTATTTTCCAATCTTCTTTTTTGCAAGTTTAGTAGATATCCTATGCCGTGCATGCGTGGGTTTGTAGGTTCTTACATTTTGCATGAAACATGTGCTTATGATGATGACGTTGTGTCAATGGACGTGTTGCAGAAGCAAACTATTGCTTCTTCTTTATTGCTTTTTGCAGAATATATTGGGAAAGTTTTTGGGCTTATTATGACTCTAATGGCTCAAATTTATATAACTGAGAGTGAACCGACAGAGATCGTCTGTCCGTCAATGGTGTCTTTTGCTTGGATGACCAATTCATGCATTAAAATGTGGACATAAAACTAGTTGCATAATCCCTGCATTATCGGAATTTCTTTTCCGATCCTTTCTTTGTTGATCCTTCTATACGGTAACTTGTTGTATGTAGTCCGCTATGCAAGAGAGTATTCTCCCCTTCATTTGAATCATTTCACAAATTCCCTTGCCGGTACCGGCATATCGAATCAGATCAAATTGGACATCAAGCAGACAAATAAGCTAGAAGTCGAGCTTTTTCTGTGCATGATCGATTCATCTGAGCTGTAGGAGAACTAGGAAGGCTGAAAAGGCTGTCATACATATCGCATCCAGTTGAAGAGTGTTCTAGGCGCCTTGTACTAAAGTTCAAAGCAGCTATAAGATTTGAAATATACCCCAAGTGAGGCTTTTCAAAGATAAATGCTATATGATGACCACAAAAAAAAGAGGATAAATTCTTCAATGTAGTGAAGCTACAGGGTTTTCCTCCCAGTGGTTTGAGTGTGAAAGTACAAGCATTTTCGCCATACCAAAACATTTACTATAATTGATAAATACAGATAAAATACCATTGCATTCTACTTGCAAAATTGATAAATACAAATACTTAGCCTAACAACTGAATGTGTCCTTTTCAATATATGCAAATCGAAAGATCCTCGAGTGAGATCATTTCCTTCCCTAACAAAAGTTATCCTCATGAAAGCGATACTGCTCTCTAAAACTTGCCGTTGCCTATCGTCCACAACCAGCCAAGAGCGACTCCCGAAAATGTCCCAACCAACAAAAACAACACAAGCAAGTTGCCCAACGTATTTTGCTCCGGTCCCTGAAAAAAGAGCTCGACCCATTTTGAATTGTAAGAAGAAATTGTGCTAAAATGAACACAACTCAAAAGAGATAAAGTTCGGGTCAAACCTTGTAGCCCTTGGGTGCTACTGTCATAACAGAGACAGTAAGATAACCATGGGTGAAGCCCAAGAAAGAAACGAGCATTATCATCCACCCCTGATCACCATACTTTGCTGTGAAATAGAATGCAGGGACAAAAAGGAAACGGGCAAGAGTCGCTAACATGAGGCCCTTTCGGGACTCTAGCTTGAGCCAACTGATAAGGGGAATGTACTGAGATATGAAATCCCATACATTGTAAATAGCAATCAAAACTAGTGAGTACCTGAAACGGAAGTGATGAAGCAAGATTTTAGTGAGTGCACAAACCTTTGCAGAGGGCGACATTCATTAGGAGAAGTGTTAGAGAAATCGGCCTCTGTAACTAGTACTCACCATGATCCCAATCGGTGTGTTCCGGTGTTCTCATAGAAAAAGCCCCGGGAAGATTGTCAATGTCAAAACATGTGTAAGATATAGACCAATGGCATAATCTATATTTTGAAACAACAATTGTTTGTTGCTCAATCGATCATCTTTAGAGCCTTCATCCTGCCAAAATTTCAAAATTTTCAAGGTTTTAGATACATTGAAAGGAACACAAATTTTACAACTACAACAGAGAAAGTTTCACCGCTATGATGCACCTGTCTTTGAATTCCAGCAGCAGCAAGGTCAGCGGACACAGATTTACACCCTTCCGAGGCCGCCTTGGAGCGGCAGGACTTCACAACCGGAATCTTAGCGAACCAAGTAGCATACAGAATGATGCATATAAACTCGAAGAACGTAGAGATTGCCAAAAACAACACTGAAAAATAAATTGAAGATTGATGAGAAGAATTCTGCATATTGCTTTCACTTGACAAAGCTGATTATTGCACCATGAGTTTCCTCTGTGTATAGTCAAGGCACAACATAGGAAAGTGGGTTTTACCTACTTATTGATAATTCCTTAAAAAATGAGATAAACCATGGTATGACATAAAGCCTAAGTCCTTAAGGATTACATGCTACAAGCACGTGATCACAGATGCTATCAAGTCAAACTAGACTTGCTCGAGTGTTAAAATTCCACAAACAACAAGACCCCTACATGACAGGATGAATTTAGAAATTGATAAAGATTTTCTGATGACAACAAAGAATTACATACTAGCTCCCTTGCGAAGACCGTCATGAGTCTTGTCAAAGGCTGCCTTTGTCATCAACCTCAAAGCAGATGTTAGAGCTCCTGATGCAGCTGAACCAGCGAAATACGACTGCATAAATGAAAATTCTCCATAATTTGAGGTAGAAAGACCAAGATCCAACTTGAAAAGATGCATCTTGAAGGGAATAATTTGCAGAAAGAATGCAATAAAATAGTAGGAGACCGCCCACCTGCATGAATTGAGGACACATGAAAGACAGATCGCCGACCATACCACCTTGAACTTGAGCATTGGCCACTCCAAAACAGGCAACGATCAGACATATACCGAAATAAAGCCCAATTCCTCCTTTCCCTGACGTGGCTAAGTCCAACTATCATGTATGAAATCCAGCAATGGAGTTAATGTAAGATACCAGAATTCATGGAAAATAACTTGAATTAGATAATTGCACTAGTAGGATCACTATGAATAGAAAGATTTATGCCTTTGGACAACTTACAACTATGAGAAAGAGTGTACTTAGAGTGAAAAGGGCGTATCCAACTATATTCCTCTTTCTTGTGTCAACTCTGGATTCATAGTACACTAAGATAGCCATCGTCCCAATTGCGAATGGTTGATAAACAACCGTAAGCACTCTCGAAGGATGATAATGCTTCAGCCAACACAAAACATGTAGTTAGAATAGCGCAATCAACCTATGACTTCATATTACACTAAGCAAATTACAAAACGAAATAATTAGAAGAAAAGATATCAAAAGACAAGTAAATAGTTTGCTAGTCCTAAAATAGCACTTGTAAGATAATTATGTTAATTACCCATCCGGACGTCACCCAGCATAGTGATAGTTATATCAACCATATAGCAACAAACTCTTATTGCTACGAGTAATGGATCAAGAAGATGAACCTTGGCCACGATGACAATGGTGAAATCACGGTACAACAAATCAACTTGATTAGCAAAATTCTCTAGACACCTGTTTTCTAGTCAGACAGTGTTGAATAAACAATTATAGAACTACAATTCTCGGAACTCAAACAGAGTCAAGACTCTTCCAAATCAAATCAGACAGCTAAAGAGAACAAAAAGTTCACTAAATATAGATCACAAAACAGAGAAATCAGGGTATTAACTTTAAAAGAACGTGGGAAGTTGGGAATAATCCGCAATTGATTACCGGGAACACTTTATAGTAATAATCTCCAATGGTCAGAATACTGTTCCAAGCCACAAGAGACCCAAGTCCAAGCACCCAACAGAACACCATTGCCTTAAACTTCCCCTGAAAAACAATTTGGTACATTGACTCCAACATGTCATCAAACAAAGCGGAGAGCATCGATCAAGATAATACCCATGTACCAGTTTTCCTAATAAAACTGTAAAACAAGACAAACAAGCGCATTGAGACACAGACCTCAAGTCGAACAGGAAGCCCCGTTTCAGCAGCATTGATCATTGTTGCTTCCCTGCAAAACTCACCAAAGAAAACAAACTCAGCCCACAGAAAAGTTACTTTTGAGTCTGGTCAATCAAAAGCTGTATACCTAAGAGACATTGAACGGTGATCACTTGGGGAGCGACGTGCTTACACCGAACAGCAACTTAGACAAAAGGAAGAATCTGTCTCTTTTTTCTGTACGAAGAAGAGCGCGTGGAGAAACTTAAGACGGCTGGGAGGAATTCGAGGAGGATTCTTTGCCTTTTTGAGGTGATGGAATTTGAAGTGCATCGAGATAATCTTCTCTATTTTTGAAAGACCTTATTCAATCAATAGAGTCTCCGAGAGTGTCTAAAAGTTCACTTCTTTGTGAATAATGTTAATCTTTTAGGCTTAAAACAAGAATTTGATAATGAAAGCCACAACTCAACCCACCCTCACTTCCCTTCATCTAATCCGCAAAAGGAGGCCATTAGGAATATAATTGTAACGAACTCAACAAGTAGACCTAACATGTTATTTCTAATTCAAAAATACGAGTATCTGATCTATTTTGAAATTTCGAACTCAAATTCTGTAAAATTGGAAAGATTAGGATATAAAAACATCGAGATATTTTATAGATAAACATCTGACTATCTTATCCACTTTTAAATAACGACATTATCGATTAGTTAGGATTAAATCATATGTTTATTTGAAGACCCTCTCTGCATCCTTTTGCCAAAGGATATCTTCTCGGAAACGGATTTAATCACACAAAGTTTCCAACTTTTTACCCGTTTGACCCAACACACTACTATTTCCACTCAGATTTGAACAGTTTCTTCAATCTCAAACCAAAGAGTATAATTCGTAAAAGGGCATCAAGAAATTGAGCTAAAAGTGAAGAAAAGGAGGAACTTGGACCGAAGGAGGCAGGCATTCTCACTTCTCAGGAGATTCTTCCTGGTTTTTTTGAGAGGTTGTGTTCGGCCTGCCGCTGCTTGCGTCTGTCCAGTAAGGGACGTTTCTCTTAGGCTCCCGTTCTAGCAGTCCTCCTTGTTTGCCAAACTGGCTCCGCTAAAGGAGATCTCTGCCCCTTTTTTTTTTCCTCGTTTTTTTTTTCCTAAATCCTTGTCCGTGCCACCAAGTCATAGACTGTTGTCAGCTCAGCACTCACCCGCTGCTCTCCCCTTGCGGCAACCACTCGCCGCCGGCCGTTACACAGCCCGTCTCAGGTAAGGGCCTGTCTCTCCCCACCCCTGTTTTTGACGAACTTCTCTCAGTTCATCTCTCATCCTTGCAGTACTCGCAGGCCACTCATCGTCGGCCGAGCTGGTGGCCGGCTTGGCCACTGTCTGGCACGGCCACACAGTGATCAGGGCAGCGTAGGCCAGCTTGGCATAGGATGAGCCCGACAAGCAGGCAGGGCCGAGGACCAAGAGAGAGAGAGAGGCTCCGTCAAAAAGAGAGCGCATGAGGGAAGACTGGCCGACCGACCAGCGGCGGGCGGCGGCAGACGTCGGCACGAGTGGTCACGGCGATGTGAGAGGGGGCGTGTTGAGCTGACAAGAGAGAGAGAATCTGGTGGCAGTGAACATGGGGCGCGCTGCGGAGGAGACGCCGGCGGCGGCGCGCCGGGAAAGGCGTGCACCGGCCACCACAGCACTAGGTAGGAAAAGACCAAAAAAGAAAAGAGGCAGGGTTTCTCGTTGGCGCGACCACAGCTCGTCCAACTGCGAGATGGGAGGCTGAGAGACACGAACTGCACTTGCACTCAGCCGAGCGAAGTGAACCGAACAGAGGCGAGCAGTGGCCAAGAGGGGTCACGAATGGGGGTCGGGGCCGCCGGAGAGAGAGAGGGAGAGCGGCGGCGAGGCTTTATGGGCGCATGGGAAGCTCCGAAACTGGAGAGAGAGAGGGTGTGACTCCTTCGAGCTGGAGGGCGTGGCGTGTTTGAGGGAGTGATGAAAAATGAAAATAGACGATGGAGGGGAGGGCTCTGTCGTTATTGTCCTCTTGTTACAACAACAGCCGTTGATTTCCATGCTATCCAACGGTAGAGAATGTCAACGCTCGATCTGATCGCGATGGATACGGATCCTTGTCATTTAATCTTAACAAAGGAGATCGAATCTAGGTCACCAATCCTTGTGGATGTTCTAGAGATCGAATCACTTTTTTGATCTAACGGTTTGGAGAAACTTATTTGGATTGATGACGTGGCGGACATTTCCGCGGTAAATCAATTACCCAAAATTCAGTTTTGCGATCTACTCTGCAAGTTGTCTCCGGCGACAATAACTTTTTCATTCAAAAGTGGACGAAATGTGCTCGATCAACACGAAGCATAGACAAGTGGTACCTACCCACACAGGCTTCTGAAACAATTATACTTGCAATCTTCATACTTTGAGGAATTTTCATATTCGATTCATATATTTTGTTTCTGCAATAATTTTAGTCCTCACATCGATTTTTTTTTTTTTTGTTAATGTCCTCGTAGCATTGATTATTACAATTTTAGGTGCAATTTTTCATATGTTCATTTCACATGAAATTTTAGTGACGCTGGCTATAGTTTAAATACATTGTACGTATGTGGATAAGGGTTTTAGAATTAATATTGATGGCTTTGTTAATAATAATTGAATGAAACTTTTTAAAATTACTTAAACAAGATTTGAGATTGGCACTCGATACTAACAGCCTCCCCATAACTTGAATAGGTTTTACAATCAGTATCATGCGGACTTGTAAATAATACTATAATTTAAAGATTCTTTATAATTTAAAGTAGTGAGTTAAAGCTGCAGTTAAAACATATAAAAATTATTTGCTTTTTAATCTAATAGTTGTCCTAGTTATATAGATCTATGCGCAAGATGAGATGTTAGGTTATTTCATATGATGAGACTAATCATAATAGGACCTTCAATCGGATTGAGCACACTTGTAAAACGTAGGAATCACGGATTATACTTGATTTAATTAGACATTTTCATAAGGTTTGCGATAAAAATATGATAAAAGAAATTAAGTTTCCGTTGCAAAATAATAGAAGGACTAGTGTTTTTCAAATACAACAAAGTACAAGCCCAAAATTGTAATTTTCTTTTATAGAAACTTGTACATGTAGGTGTTACGTGTCTATTTGCTGGAGTTGGCTCGGCATATTCGGTCTATGTTTGGATCGGAAATTGAATTTCGTCCCTAATTGTACATGTAGGCACTTGATTTTTATGCTTTTCTGTTTCAAATTCTTCAGGGTTTGTGATTTGATTCTCTGGAGTGTGAGGGTGGTATGCTCCAAGGCAAATCCTTCCTTCTCACCTGTCTTTACCTCTCCTTTCCATGGGTGCGTGTAGCTGGTGTGCACACACACTCTTCACCTCAAATACAATGGCAAAGCATATTCATAGGTTCTATTCCTTTTTCCACACCACCCCCCGCTTGATTACAAATACTCAATATCTTCCCAAGCTTTGTGCATAGAAGCCGTTGCCACTTAACTGCACTACAAACTATTCTGTGCACTTCCGCTCTTGAACCACAGAAGATTAGCTATCCCCATCAGTCCGTGAGATCTGCTTTGTCTTTTTAAACCTGTTCAATTATGACCTATAACTCATATTTGCATTTCTTAGTTTGTTATCCCGTTCATTCACATGCTTTGCCTTTTGTGAGTCCTCGCTTGTGGTCTGGAGCCAAGTTTAGGCAGCAGAAGTGCAATAGGGACACTCGAATTTGGGAGGACCTCTGTGGTGAGCCGAAAGGGAAACATTAGGCTGCAATCTATGTTTTCTCGAGTGGTTAACGTTAGTTTTATTGATGTGATTGCTCAATTGTACTACATGATTCTTCGATCTCTGAGAATTATTTTGGCTAATGTAAAGGACTTCACCACTCTTCCCGAGAAAAAAAGTATAATCATTTCGTTTGAATCATGTTTAATGCTTAGTTTTTTTTACTATTGCAAGTGACTTGAGAAATCTCATATCAAATTTGTAAGCTCAATTCAAACATCTCAAGGTCGCTTTGGGTCACGCATTCTCTTCTAGGTAAGTTGAAATATGCTTCGTAATGATGGCACGAGAAGTGTTTGATAGAATCATTCGCACTTGGTGGACTTTTGCCTCCAAAAACTAGAAAAAAACAAAAGGGTACGCGACAAACTCAATTTCTTGGGAATTTGCATGCTTTGTCCTTTTGGGGTGCCGGTGGTCCATGCTAAAACTTTTCACTCACTTCCTCTTCCCAATGTAAGCATGTAATATCATCTATTATTTATGAGCTTACGCATCCTAGTCTTGACACATACAAATAGTATTGCAGCATCAATAAGTGAAGGAAAATATCGATTGACAGGAAATGGACTAGGTAACATTACACATAGTTACTTTATTTTTTTTGAACAAAAATCATCCGAGACACGATGGATTACTTTCCAAACCATCAATAACACAAAGCAAACAATCACAAATCTGACCGATGCATTTCGTCAAACAAATGGTGAGCATATCGGAAAATGATTTTATACACAATATAAATGCAACGTTTCAATCCAGATGCTTCTAGAAAAGGTTTAATTCATATCAATGAAAAATAGTTTCAATCCCGATCACTTTCCAAGCAAATAGCGACATCGACATCAAACTCAACTTTCATTTAGTGAAATAAGCAATGCAAAGTGTTTCGAACCGTACGCTCATATATCATACAAACAGTTTACAGGTAAAAATTCACACAACCAGCGAACACAAACTTCAAACACGTGAACATGTTTCAATGACTTATTTGCACGAGCTTTGCTTAGGCATTTCAACAAATATATGGCAGGCAACTCAGTTTAGTGATCGAGACGACATAGCGAAGCGGTGATTGAAAACCATGCGACCACAATATCATCAAAGGAGGGTCAAATCGACAATAGATCCTCAATTGGAGACTATTTTCACGTAAAACACAACTAGAGTTCCCGGCCTCAGTCTCGCGTACATAAGTAACGAAAACAGAGCATAACCAATAATACCTTGAAGAAAAGCAGCAACAATAGACCACGTTGAACGGATGATCAAATCAGAGGGAGAAGTCGTTGGAGACAATGACGATGGGAATGAAAGATAACCAGAGTCTTGGCTTCCTTGCAGCAGTCGGAAGATTAGGAGCTTCAAGTGAGGAGTCGGAGTCCGAGGCCCTTCGAGCTTCAGCCACTACTGATTTTTCTCAACTCAAGGTAAGGTGTGTTTGGCTGCGAAGTAACAGTGATATGTACAAACTTTTTTTCCTTACTTTCGACCATGAAATACATCGCTAATCAAATGAACTGAGCTAGAGGCGGGCCAAAAGCAGAGTGGGAGGCACAAAGATGGGAGCATGTTGCACTTTGACAAATAAGCTAGAAGTCAAGCTTTTTCTGCGCATGATCGATTCATCTGAGCTGTAGGAGAACTAGGAAGGCTGAAAAGGCTGTCATACATATCGCATCCAGTTGAAGAGTGTTCTAGGCGACTTGTACTAAAGTTCAAAGCAGCTATAAGATTTGAAATATACCCCAAGTGAGGCTTTTCAAAGATAAATAATATATAATGACAAAAAAAGAAGAAGATAAATGCTTCAATGTAGTGAAGCTATAGGGTTTTCCTCCCAGAGGTTTGAGTGTGAAAGTACAAGCAGCATTGTCGCCGTACCGAAACATTTACTATAATTGATAAATACAAATAAAATACCATTGCATTCTACTTGCAAAATTAATGGGCATTTATATATAGAGAAAGGGAAATGTGACTTGTACTTAGCCTAACAACTTAATGTGTCCTTTTCAATATACGTGAATTGAAAGAACCTCGAGTGAGATCATTTTCTTCCATATCGAAAGTAGGGGTGTGCAAACGGAACCGTCTGAATCGGGAACCGCCCGGACCGGACCGAACCGACACTATTTGGGCGGTTCTAAGGAGTGCCAGTCCGGTTCCCGGTTCTTAAAAGTGGAACCAGTGTCCGGGCGGTTCAGTTACCGGTTCCAAGGGGAACTGGACCGTACTGGATCGACCGGATGGATCAACATATTTTTTCTTCAAAAAAATTAATAAAATGTAAACTAAATCCTAAGTGAACTTTATTGACATAAATTCTTTGATAAAAATTAGTAAAATATGAACTAAACTCTAAGTGAACTTCATTGATATAAATTCATTGATAAAAATTAGTAAAATGTGAACTAAACCCTAAGTATTTGAAAAAAAAAAAACTAAATCCTAAATAACCGGTTCTATTGGATCGGACCGGAACCGGACCGGACCGATGGTCGGGTCCGGTTCCCGGTCCTAAGACCAAATGGTCCGATCCACGGTTCTCAAAATTGGGGATCAGTTCTCCCGGTCCGGTTCCCGATCTCCCCTAATCGAAAGTCATCCTCATGAAAGTGATGACTGCTCTCTAAAACTTGCCATTGCCTATCATCCACAACCAGCCTAGAGCAACTCCCGAAAATGTCCCACCCAAGAGAAACAACACAAGCAAGTTGCCCAAGGTATTTTGCTCCGGTCCCTGAAAAAAGAGCTCGACCCATTTTGAATTGTAAGAAGAAATTGTGCTAAAATGAACACAACTTAAAAGAGATAAAGTTCAGGTCAAACCTTGTAGTCCTTGGGTGCTACTGTCATAACAAAGACAGTAAGATAACCTTGTAGCATTTCGAACTCTGAGTTGGGACCTCTCTTCAGCATGCGGCTTCTTGCTGGTGCCTTCTCTTCGGCCTTTTGCTGTTCCTTGCTTCTACCATATGCCATCATTTTCTTTTGCTTGGGTTTTATTTATAGATGAACCAAGTCTGCTCCTTTTTCCCCATCTTTTTGGTCAACGATTAATGAAGTCCGTTACTGTTTTTCATTACAAATGCAACCCTGCCCAGCTTTTCATTTGTTATTGGACCTCTCAAACCTCCCTGTCTCCTTCTTGACTGGTTCTATTGGACCGCCCGAGATCCGGACTAAATCGGCGGTCCGGTTCCCGGGCGGTCCAATGGAACCGATGGGCGGTTCTTGATTCTAATTTTTTGGAACTGGTCCTTAGTGGGAGGTCCATGATTCCAGTGTAGGAACCGCCCATCCGAACCATGCTCATCCCTACCAGGATAGGACCGAGTTGGTTACACTAGAATTATAGTTTTTTCATCTAATCATATCAGAAATATGGTTTGGAGTTTAAAAAATAAATAAATAAAAATAATTGGTCCGAGCGGTCCGGTCCGGTTCCTCCCTTGGAACCAAAAATCGGACCGTCCGAACACCGATTTTGAGCCGGTCCAGTCTGGCTCCGAGCGATCCAGGCGATTTTCAATTTCTTTGCACACCCCTAATGCTGGGTGCGTCCCATGGATCTAATATGGTACATTGTCGCTGCTTACCACTTATCAAAAGAAGGCCACGTGACAGGGAGAGGGAAGCCCTCTTTTTGTCTTATTTTGTTGTGATAAGTAATGCCGCTACCTATCACTTAATCCCGAGCGAAGGGAAGAAGTCCTTTTCAATCTGTCTTTATATTGAATGGGAAAAAAAAAAGAAGAAAGAAGAAAAAACACAGGACCACGTGGAATTTTTTTCTTGAACGACAACTACCGACACTTGTTAATTATCTAATCAAGAAAAATTTTGTAATTTTTAATGGGATATATATTTTTACCAGAACATGTGCCCACTGCGTTATATACTTAATTTGGATATTTATTTGTGATTAATTTGGCTGCTCTTAACCTTTCTTAAGAAAATGGTTCTATTTCAGGTTTTTATTTGAAAAATCTCCCTTATTAATAAGTGTGTTGGAGTGCTCTCTAATAAGACCCTTTTTTTTTTTGGGGTTCGTACCACTTAAAGTTGGATATCCCCTAGTTCATTACCTATCCTCCATTCCAACCACAGTTGACAAAAATTCTAGTGGAAAATTTTACTTATAAATTTTCAAAATAGTAGCCTAGGGAGTATTGTCCAGTCTGCCAGTACATGCAACTCGGGCAAAATTCCAAATTCTTTCTTAAAGCCATCTTTTTTCTCGGACATGAAGTAATATTGCGAGTAAATAAACTTGTAAAGGCTATACGTTTCCCATTAACCAAACACAAGTTATGTACAAACCACGCATGAAACATTAAATCAAGCGATGATTGATAAACGACAAATGATGATTGGGTAATCCAAATCAATGCATGGTTAAAGATAATAACATAAAACGATGATTGGTTAAAGATAACCAAACATTAAAGCGCGCATGCCTGTGTTGCCTCATCGAGAAGTCCCAGTTTGAAGACATCTGCTTGTGGAAGAGGGATTAGGTTAAAATTCGGTGGACTCTTGATAATATTGGTGCAAAAGATTGACCAAGAAAGAAATAATCCTTGTCTTGACCGAATTTTTGAATCAACCTCGACTTAATCTCCGAACCAGAGTTAATTTGAACCAATTCGATTTAAATCGTCGTAATCTAATCATAGCTTGTGCCCCACTAAGATTATCCTCTGGACCGCCGCTCGATAAATAAATTTTTTTTTATATAATATACGAGCACCCTGAAACCATCCTTCTTTTTCTCCAGGCAACACCCCACCAAGTACCTTCTTTTAAGCGTTCCCTTTCCGTGCTGGCTCTTTTTCTAATGCACAGGTGGGTGGGGACAAGCACGCGTCGTCACGTGCTTTTTTATAACTAAAGACAGAAACAGCATAAAGCCAATTGCTTTTTGTTTCTGTTCTTCTCCAGTTCGAAGTCACCGTCATTCCCAAAGTGGCAAAAAGGTGCTGCCGCTGCTGCTCCCAGCCGTTGTTGTTTAATAAAAAAAGAACCAAAATGCTAATGAAGAGAAAACTGTCCCCCTCCCCAGAACGTACCTCCTCCTCCTCCTTCACGATCGGATTTTTTCGCCGCAGTCGCTTTTCATCTCATTCCACAGGTTATTGTATTTTCTTTAGTGTATTCTACCTTCATTATAACGTGCCCACAATGCATTATATATTTAATTCTGACCCCTGGTTCGATATTAATTTAGCCACTAGAAACTTTTATCTTTTAGAAAAGAATTCTGTTCAGATCTTCATTTGAATTTTTTTTTCCTTATTAATAAGTGTGCCGGAGCACTCTCTAACAATGTTGTTGTTTTAAGGTCGTACCAATTAAAGTAGGATACTATCTAATACATTCCCTATCCTCCATTCGAACCATTATTGATGAAAATTTGAGTAGAAAATCGTGCATTTCTTTATAAAAAGGAAAAAACCAGAAAGAAAGGCACTCTAGTAAAAACCGACTATTCAAAAGTAGGGTTATTTGATTTTTTTTTTTTAACTTTAGATACGTGTAATTATGTTGAATTATGTCTATAACCTTCAATCCTTTACATTGGTCAATAAAGAAATAAAAGAGACCCAATATTTCAAACCTATCCATGCCACTTTCTCCACTTTGGTAGAAATCAATGGTAGTTTGAGGTCGGACTAGTATGATTCGGGCTCTTGTCGTGCCGTATCAATTGCGTTTGACGAAACTTATTTGAGCATGTTAGCTTGTATTGCCCTTGTTCCCGCTAAAATGACTTGACGATAAAAAAATGCAAAAAAGAAAAATCTGATGCCACCAAAAATTTAATGTCTATTACGATATAAATACCTAAAATTCTTGCATTGCAAAAATCTTAAACTATAACCACCACAAAGCAAATATCCATTGTTTTTAAGGAAAATGTCATAAATTTATTGTATGGATATCAATTCAGTTATTAAAATTTCAACTTTGCCAATTTAATACTAGATCTTTGCGCAAGATTCCTAACGTTTCTTTTTCGGTCAAATTTTACCGAAAATCGTTAATGCCACTTAATCATCATCGCCGGCTATCCTGCGTGGTACAACGCAATGT
The DNA here is from genome assembly GCA_024733475.1 of Syzygium grande. Classification (NCBI taxonomy): domain Eukaryota; kingdom Viridiplantae; phylum Streptophyta; class Magnoliopsida; order Myrtales; family Myrtaceae; genus Syzygium; species Syzygium grande. Next base: position 31,524,496 of record JAMXDD010000009.1, read on the forward strand.
CGGCGATTCTTTGCGAAAATTGACTGGAAGGACAGTGTTGAAATCTCGCATAAAGTTCTAGCATTAAATTGGTAAAATCGAAAAGTGTAAAACCAAACTGGCATTCGGACAAGAATTGCGGAATCGGAAAATTGATGCGAGAAACGAAAGCGTGCTGAGCCGAGCCAAGCCCATTGGGCCTTGTGCTCAAGAAAGGCCGGCCATCAAGACCCAATAAAGTTTAATCGGTTCGTAAATTAGTACATGGACCGAAAATAAAGTGGTAAATTTGAGAGACTAAATTTGAAGAGAATTTTAAAAAAGATAAGAAAATTAATGGGATGTGTTTTTTTGGGGTAATGATTGTCCCCGCCCCCACCCTCTCTCTCTCTTCTCCTATCCGTACGCCAGGCTCCATCAAACTCGGCCCCCACCAAACCCCCACCAGGCAGCACCAACTAAGGGTGTCAATGGGTCGGGTCGGGTTGGGCTTTCTTGATACCCGACCCGACCCAAAACTTCTTGTGGTCTTCTTTGACCCGCCTGCACCCACCCAAGACCCCTTTCTTTGGACACCCCCAAGGGGAGCCCGCCGGGCTGGTCGGGTACCCGTGGCTTTTTTTTTTTTTTTTTTTTAATTGCAATTGGCAATGCGATTCCTAGCACCAGAACACCCGTTGACTCTTATGCTGCTGAACTCAGGAACAACATCATCATCCTCACAAAATCAATACAAAAGAAAGGCAACATCTTGAAATCCCAGAAGCAAAATTCCTGCTCATTGTGTCCCAGATCAAACCAGCCCAACTCCATCTCAATTTATTAGGCACAAGTCAGGAATGAAAACTCATCAAGCTCAAACCCAACAAGAACCTCCCCTCAACGCCGGCAGCTCCACCCAAGTTCAAAGCCCCAAAAAGAAAAGAAAAAATGGAAACTTGAAAGCATCTCCGGCTTTGAGCATATCCCAAGATCACTTAAGGCCCCGGCGCGCTCGATTCCCGGCTCCACGAACCGTTCCTTCGTGCTCCCGTAATCCCGGATCCCCAGTCGGAGATCCGGGGCTCCAGGTCGCTGGTGGGGCTGCCGCAGTCGTCTGCCGCCCGCCGAAGTCCCCTGAAACCACCGCGGACTGCCCTCCTCGTCGTCGCCGTCGTCCTCTTCCACTGTCTCCGTTCTTAGTCATTGTTCATGGAGATTAATCTTAATTGCCCATGTTTTGGTGTTAAGCCTCCTTGGCTTACTATGGTTTAATTTAGTTTTAGATTAAGTTAACGGCGAAGAGGTTATTTAAGTAAGAGGGGTGGAGAGTGGTTATTATTGAGATTATTTGATAATTAGGGATGATAGGTTATCGTTCTATTGAGATGGTTATCGTTGGAAATTGGAGAGGATAGGTTATTCGGGAGACCGATAGGGGATGCATATGAGGGGAGGAGTTATTATTAGTTTGAGGGGAAAGAGAAGGGAAGAGAGACGAGAGAGGCGAGAAGGGTCGCGAATAGTGTCAATGGGACCCCAAAATACCCAACCCTAATGTTTAATTTTTAGGGCTATATTTGAATAAAATTAAGGCCTAACTAAAAATATTTTCAAATTTTAATATTCGGATCGGATTATTTTTAAAAAATAAAAAAATAAAAATATTTGACACCCCTAGCACCAACTTACTTCTCTCTCTTCTTTTTTTTTCTTCTTCTTCTTCCCTTCTTCTTCTTCTTCCCAATTATTTATTTAAATGTGTCACAAGTGTACCAGTTTAGAGTTTTTCGTGGTATTAATTCTAAAAATTAGCGTATCTAGCTAAATGATTTGATTGATTATTTTCAAAATTTAATATTATTTTATTATGAAATAAATAATTTTCGAATTTAAATATTAATAATTTATTCTTAAATAATTACTTTTCGAAATTAATATTGATATTTTTTTGGATAATTATTTTTGTATGTATTAAGGATGAACTTGCCACCGCAAGATCCAATCCAAGTCCGTCCAACGATCACCTTTGCCTCAAGCACCTTGGCGAAGTCCAAATATCATTTCATATTTGTAATTTTTTTTATATACGCAAGCAATTATTGCCCCTTTTTATTTCCATTTTTTTCCATTTAAATAATCTTTTTGGTCGAAATCGAACATATAGTTGAAATGAGTAGTTCTAATAATGCCTTTTAGCGTTGCCTTGCCTTATCCCGAACCTCTGCTTTTATCTCACGTGGATTGATTGGACATTTAGGGCACGAATGATAGCCGTTTTGTTTCAAAAACAATTTTTGAAATAGACATATATTTTTCTATTTCTGTTTCCAAGACGAGCTTCTGAGAAAAGAAATTTGTTTGATAACAATATAAAATTTTTATTTTCTGAAATAGAAACCCATTCGATAACAACACAAATTTCTATTTCTCGGAATAGAAATCCATTTTTTTAGAAATGGATGAAAAAAATTAGAAAATCTGAAAAATTCCTAAAAATCTCAAATTTTTTTTTCAAAAAAACCATAAAAATTGAAAATTTCCAGAAAATAAAAAATAGTCAGATTTCAAGAAAATAGGAAATTTGTTGAATTTTTTTTATAAAAAATGAAAAACGAAAAAATAAAAAACTTCAAAACTTCATAGAATGGCTTAGAATATCTGCGGCCACCTACTTTGAGTGAAATTTAAATTTTTTGAGGTGCAAAAAAAAAAAAAAATCAAAAATTTCAAAACTTCACAAAATGACTTAAGAATACTTGTGGCCACTCACTTTGAGCTTCAAAAATTTAAATTTCGCTCAATGTGGGTGGTCACAGGTATATTAAGCCATTCTATTTTAATTTTTTGATTTTTTTGGGCAGCTCAAAAAATTTAAATTTCACTCAAAGTGGGTGTCCATAAGTATTCTAAGTCATTTTGTGAAGTTTTGAAGTTTTTTATTTTTTGATTTGTTCGAGCGCTTCAAAAAATTTAAATTTCATTCAAAGTGAGTAGCCACAGGTATTCTAAGCCATTCTGCGAAGTTTTGAAATTTTTTATTTTTTGATTTTTTTTGGGCACCTCAAAAAATTTAAATTTCACTCAAAGTTGGTGACCACATATATTCTAATCCATTCGGTGAAATTTTAAAAATTTTCATTTTTTGATTTTTTTTGGCACCTCAATAAATTTAAATTTCACTTAAAGTGAGTGGCCACGGGTATTTTAAGACATTATGTAAAGTTTCGAAATTTTTGAAATTTTGTTTTTTTTGAAAAAATTCACCAAATTTCCTATTTTCTCGAAATCTGACTTTTTTATTTTCTGGAAGTTTTTATGAATTTTTCTGGAATTTTTCAATTTTTATGGATTTTCTAAAAAAAATTTGAGATTTTTAGGACTCTTCTGGATTTTCAAATTTTTTTATGAAATTTTTAGTTTTATTTATTTTCTTGCCAAAAATGAACCGGACCATGCTAGTTTGGACCGGTCTCACTCGACCGAGGTCAAATTTAGGAAGATATGTGTTTTGAAGAGAGAAATGGGTTCTTTTAGAAATGGTTCTAATTTTTGGTTCAGAAATAGAAAACCTAATTTTTTTGGTAACTAATTTCTGGTCCAGAACCAATTCTCGAACAAAAACTTGTTCGAGAAATAGAAAAATAGAATTGCGTTAGCAAACGAGTTTCTGTTCCAAACCTGTTTTTGGAAAAGAAAACTAGTTTTGGATAAAAATAGAATGGTTATCATTCACTCCTTAAGTTGCCATGAAAAGAATAATTACACGGCTATGTGTAAAGTGATGTTGAGGATGGCATGAAATTGCGCGCTTATACTTTGTTTGAAAAGTTGATAAAATATGTACATGTTTCGGCTCATTATTGGGATACCTCTTAGGTTATTCATGTTGGTTGTGATAAATTTGTAGTAGAACAAAAATTGGAAGGTCTTCATGTGAGAAGAATTGCAACTATTACGAATTCCTCTTAATATGCACTGTATGTAAGGTGGAACCGGTCTGGTTCCTGGCCCCAGAAACTGGGAATCGGTCCTCTCAGTCCAGTTCTCAGTTCCTCGATCGGACCGGACCAGATCGAGAATCGATCACTCTTAATAATTATCATTTTCTTAAACCTCTTTTTTCCTAATGTTGGGTGTTGGCGTCCTTCCATCAATCTTCCGGTGGGAATCGACCTTTATCAAGCTTGTTGGGATTGTATATTGGAGTTGAAACTGACTGTACTGGTATATGTTGTTTATCATATCTTTTTTTTCCGAGCAGTGATAGATTTATTTACGTGTGCATGTGGATCGTGCTACGATACAATGGCGTCTGAGCAGCCAGTGTGTCTATTAGAGCCATTTGGCAAAGATGAGAGTTTTGTGTCGTTCTTATTATGGCTCTTTGGAGGAGGAGAGGATGACGAAGATGATGTGTTGGCTCTGTCAGAGCCGTTTGGCGAAGATGAGAGTTTTGTGCCGTTCTTATTATGGCTCTTTGGAGGAGGAGAGGATGAGGAAGATGTGTTGGCTCTGTCTAGAGGAGAGTAAGTAAACCTCATGTTCGGATGAATTATTCTCTTCAGCTCTTTGATCCGATTCAGACACGTCATTGTCACCATCATCAATTTGGGCACACATGTTGCACGAATGTTGCACATGTATTGCACGTATATCTCCCTTTGATTATACATTATCTTGATTGAGATATTGTCTTAGAATAGTAATATAATAAAACTTATAAATAGGCTAATGTATTCTTCGTTAATATAAACATCACAATATGCATAAAATTTCACATTTCTCTCTTTCACATCTCTTCATTATTAATAATAGCTACGAATTAATATCTAAGAATTACTAAATGAGAAAAGTAAACATTAGGTATACGGAGGACATGAATTATGGACTATCAATCTTTTTAATGTTTTATGATAATGTACACCACTATTAAGCCTTTTTATGTACACATTGAAAAACAAGTTAGTCTCTCATTGCAAAAAAGAAATTTTACTTGGCTCTTATTAGCTTTAATTGCACACCAATAGATGGTACTCGAACATAGTATTTTAGTAGTTATTTATCAAAATATCACATTTTTCTTGAATTAGATATGCTTCAACCAATTTTCTTAATTTTTTTATATGGAGTTCCCTTTATACTAATTGAATTGATGAAAAAATATTACAAGATTGGTTGGGAAAAATTATTTAATTAAAGATGCTAATATGAAGATATCATGACAATAAGGGCCAAGGAATTTATGTTATCTTAAATGAGTATAGAATCTAACTGTTATAACTTCATATATTTTTTAATAATTATACCAGAAAGCTATTAGATACTTAAACTCATATAAAAGGAAAGTAATGAAAGTATAATTCTTTAAAATGTGATCGAAGATTGATGTAAAAGTAAATAAAAGAAAAAAATCACATGCAAATGTAATAGATGAATTAAATCAACCAAATATCATTTTCATATTTGTGATTATTTGTATTTCGATCGTTAATAATTCTGATTTTTTTCCTTTAAACTTTTAGCTAAAAAAGATAAGAAAATTAGTGGGATGTGTTTTTTCTTCTTCTTCTTCGTGCCCGCTGCTTCTGCTCCTTTCTTTTGCTTCTCGGGGACTCCTGGGGCATTGTGTACACGGTACACGGCGGAGGCACTCCACCATCTCGCCCACCGAGCCGCCGCCGTCGACCCTCAGCCTCCTCTGGAGCGCCTCCTCGCCCGCTCCCTTCCCTCACCAACCTCCTTGCCCACGCCAAGCTCTCCTCGCTCCCTTCCCTCCCCGTCAGCAGCTTCACCAAGATCATCCCGAAAAAGTAAACGTTTGCCTCCGGCGGGGTGGGGTTGGTGCCGGCGCCAGCCCGCTCGATTCCCGCCTCCTCAAACCGTTCCTTCCTGCTCCCGAAATCTCGGATCCGGGTCGATCCGGGGCCCGTGGAGCCGGCCGTGGCGCATGGGCCCACCGCTCCACCAGGAGCCCAAACCGGAAACCACCGCGGACCGCCCTCGTCGTCCCCGTCGTCCTCGTGTTGTCGCCATCGTTAGTCAAGTAAGTTAATCTTAATCCCGTGTTTAGAGTTTTAAGCTGCTTATGGTAGTTTAATTTAGGTTTAGATTAAGTTAATGATTATTTAAGTAAGTTTAGTGTAGAAGTTATTATTGGCGAGGGCTACCCTCGCCTGCGTCGGGCGAGGGCTACCCTTGCCTTGGGTAGGCGAGGGACGGCCCTTACTCGCGCAAGCAAGGGTGCCCCCCCCGGGCGAGCCCTCCTTCTGCTTCGCCTCTGGCGGTCGTCGGACGTGACCCTACCAAAGGTTGAAGGTGAAGGAAAAAAAAAGAAAAGAAAAGAAAAAATAAAAAAATTCAAAAAAATTTTAAAAATTAGTTCGGGTAAAATTGTTACATGTGTATCAGTTTGGGGGTTTTTTGTGGTATGTTCGGGGTAAAATTATCACCAATGTACCAGTTTGGGGTTTTTTATGGTCAACAAAATAGTTTGGGGTAAATGTGTCACAAGTGTATCGGTTTAGAGTTTTTTGTGGTATTAATTCTAAAAATTAGCGTATCTAGCTAAATGATTTGATTGATTATTTTCAAAATTTAATATAATTTTATTATGAAATAAATAATTTTCAGATTTAAATATTAATAATTTATTATTAAATAATTACTTTTCAAAATTAATATTGATATTTTTTTGGATAATTATTTTTGTATGTATTAAGGATGAACTTGCCACCGCAAGATCCAATCCAAGTCCGTCCAACGATCACCTTTGCCTCAAGCACCTTGGCGAAGTCCAAATATCATTTCATATTTGTAATTTTTTTTATATACACAAGTAATTATTGCCCTTTTTTATTTCTATTTTTTTACATTTAAATAATCTTTTTGGTCGAAATCGAACATATAGTTGAAATGAGCAGTTCTAATAATGTCTTTTAGCGTTGCCTTGCCTTATCCCGAACCTCTACTTTTATCTCATGTGGATTGATTGGACATTTAGGGCACGAATGATAGCTGTTTTGTTTCAGAAACAATTTTTGAAATAGACATATATTTTTCTATTTCTATTTCCAAGATGAGCTTCTGAGAAAAGAAATTTGTTTGATAACAATATAAAATTTCTATTTTCTGAAATAGAAACCCATTCGATAACAGCACAAATTTCTATTTCCCGGAATAGAAATCCATTTTTTTAGAAATGGATGAAAAAAATTAGAAAATCCGAAAAATTCCCAAAAATCTCAAATTTTTTTTCCAGAAAAACCATAAAAATTGAAAATTTCTAGAAAATAAAAAATAGTCAAATTTCAAGAAAATAGGAAATTTGTTGAATTTTTCATGAAAAATGAAAAATGAAAAAATAAAAATTTCAAAACTTCATAGAATGTCTTAGAATATCTGTGGCCACCTACTTTGAGTGAAATTTAAATTTTTTGAGGTGCCAAAAAAAAATCAAAAATTTCAAAACTTCACAAATTGACTTAAGAATACTTGTGGCCACTCACTTTGAGCTTTAAAAATTTAAATTTCGCTTAATGTGGGTGGTCACAGGTATACTAAGCCATTATATTTTAATTTTTTGATTTTTTTGGGCAGCTCAAAAAATTTAAATTTCACTCAAAGTGGGTGTCCATAAGTATTCTAAGTCATTTTGTGAAGTTTTGAAGTTTTTTATTTTTTGATTTTTTCGGGCTTCAAAAAATTTAAATTTCATTCAAAGTGAGTGGCCACGGGTATTCTAAGCCATTCTGCGAAGTTTTGAAATTTTTTATTTTTTGATTTTTTTTGGGCACTTCAAAAAATTTAAATTTCACTCAAAGTGGGTGACCACATGTATTCTAAGCCATTCTGTGAAATTTTAAAAATTTTCATTTTTTGATTTTTTTGGGCACCTCAATAAATTTAAATTTCACTCAAAGTGGGTGGCCACGGGTATTTTAAGACATTATGTAAAGTCTTGAAATTTTTGAAATTTTGATTTTTTTGAAAAAATTCACCAAAAATCCTATTTTCTCGAAATCTGACTTTTTTATTTTCTAAAAATTTTTATGAATTTTTCTGGAATTTTTCAATTTTTATGGATTTTCTAAAAAAAATTGAGATTTTTAGGACTCTTCTGGATTTTCTAATTTTTTTTATGAAATTTTTAGTTTTATTTATTTTCTTGCCAAAAATGAACCGGACCATGCCGGTTTGGACCGGTCTGACCCCCCGAGGTCAAATTTAGGAAGATATGTGTTTTGAAGAGAGAAATGGGTTCTTTTAGAAATGGTTCTAATTTTTGGTTCAGAAATAGAAAACCTACTTTTTTTGGGTTCTGATTTCTGGTCCAGAACCAGTTCTCGAACAAAAACTTGTTCGAGAAATAGAAAAATAGAATTGCGTTAGCAAACGAGTTTCTGTTCCAAACTTGTTTTTGGAAAAGAAAACTAGTTTTGGATAAAAATAGAATAGTTATCATTCGCTCCTTAAGTTGCCATGAAAAGAATAATTACACGGCTATGTGTAAAGTGATGTTGAGGATGGCATGAAATTGTGCGCTTATACTTTGTTTGAAAAGTTGATAAAATATGTACATGTTTCGGCTCATTATTGGGATACCTCTTAGGTTATTCATGTTGGTTGTGATAAATTTGTAGTAGAACAAAAATTGGAAGGTCTTCATGTGAGAAGAATTGCAGCTATTGCGAATTCCTCTTAATATGCATTGTATGTAAGGTGGAACCGGTCTGGTTCCTAGCCCCATAAACTGGGAATCGGTCTCCTCAGTCCAGTTCTCAGTTCCTCGATCGGACCGGACCAGATCGAGAATCGATCACTCCTAATAATTATCATTTTCTTAAACCTCTTTTTTCCTAATGTTGGGTGTTGGCGTCCTTCCATCAATCTTCGGTGGGAATCAACCTTTATCAAGCTTATTGGGATTGTATATTGGAGTTGAAACTGACTGTACTGGTATATGTTGTTTATCATATCTTTTTTTTTCCGAGCAGTGATAGATTTATTTACGTGTGCATGTGGATCGTGCTACGATACAATGGCGTCTGAGCAGCCAGTGTGTCTGTTAGAGCCATTTGGCGAAGATGAGAGTTTTGTGCCGTTCTTATTATGGCTCTTTGGAGGAGGAGAGGACGACGAAGATGATGTGTTGGCTCTGTTAGAGCCGTTTGGCGAAGATGAGAGTTTTGTGCCGTTCTTATTATGGCTCTTTGGAGGAGGAGAGGATGAGGAAGATGTGTTGGCTCTGTCTAGAGGAGAGTAAGTAGACCTCGTGTTCGGATGAATTACTCTCTTCAGCTCTTTGATCCGATTCAGACACGTCATTGTCACCATCATCAATTTGGGCACGCATGCTGCACGAATGTTGCACATGTGTTGCACGTATATCTTCCTTTGATTATACATTATCTTGATTGAGATATTGTCTTAGAATAGTAATATAATAAAACTTATAAATAGGCTAATGTATTCTTCGTTAATATAAACATCACAATATACACAAAATTTCACATTTCTCTCTTTCACATCTCTTCATTAGTAATAATAGCTACGAATTAATATCTAAGAATTACTAAATGAGAAAAGTAAACATTAGGTATACGGAGGACATGAATTATGGACTATCAATCTTTTTAATGTTTTATGATCATGTACACCACTATTAAGCCTTTTTATGTACACATTGAAAAACAAGTTAGTCTCTCATTGCGAAAAAAAAATTTTACTTGGCTCTTATTAGCTTTAATTGCACACCAATAGATGGTACTCGAACATAGTATTTTAGTAGTTATTTATCAAAATATCACATTTTTCTTGAATTAGATATGCTTAAACCAATTTTCTTAATTTTTTTTATATGGAGTTCCCTTTATACTAATTGAATTGATGAAAAAATATTACAAGATTGGTTGGGAAAAATTATTTAATTAAAGATGCTAATATGAAGATATCATGACAATAAGGGCCAAGGAATTTATGTTATCTTAAATGAGTATAGAATCTAACTGTTATAACTTCATATATTTTTTAATAATTATACCAGAAAGCTATTAGATACTTAAACTCATATAAAAGGAAAGTAATGAAAGTATAATTCTTTAAAATGTGATCGAAGATTGATGTAAAAATAAATAAAAGAAAAAAATCACATGCAAATGTAATAGATGAATTAAATCAACCAAATATCATTTTCATATTTGTGATTATTTGTATTTCGATCGTTAATAATTATGATTTTTTCCCTTTAAACTCACTTTTAGCTAAAAATTGTTATGTAAGGGAATTGATTTCCCAATAAAACTAGACAAAAAAGTCATCCGGTTTCCTTGGGAAACTGTGGGGTGCAGATTGCACTGTTACTTTAGGTAGAGTAAGGGTGTAGTCACCTAAAGCAACCAAAAGTTAGGCTAAAAAACCAATCAGAAAAGTAATTATTTGGATCAAATGAACAAGTCTTTTTCATATCATTTCAACCTTGAAAGAACTAAATATATTTAATTTGACTAATTTTTCTTTTAAGATCAATTAATTTTTTACCTGTGAGTGGAGGATCCAATTATTATATACCAAGGTAGATCAGGCACGTACTTGAGTCAAATTATCGAAGATAGTTCTAAATACCTCACTATAGGAGATTAAAAATATCTAAGAAAGTCGATGTATTAGTCCTATGGAAGAGCCCATTTTTACACCTATTTGGTTGCATGACAATATTTTTTGCGAATGGCCTAAATTGCACTTTAGTTAAATCAAGTGGACCCACCTATACATGCTTGCAATGTCTAAGCCGTACATGCAAAATTGTTGAGACATTTACATTCCTTGTGAAAATCTGAAAGTTTTTAGAGATCCTATTTGGCAGCTGTATTAAGGGTATATATCGCATTTTTAAAATTTTGAAAATAAAATACATTAATTTGTTAGTTAGTTAGATTGACCACAATAGTTAATTTAAGATAGTTTCTTTTTCATTTAGCAGGTGAGTGATTTATCAAACACATTAATTCGAAATTTAAACTCATTAGTAGAAAACTTAATTTTTTCGATGAAATATGTAAAGTGATTTATAATTAGATGGTACGTATATTTTTCATATTTAGTTAAAATAAATGATCAATTATAACATGTTACACATACTCATTCAATAAGACTTGAGCGTTGAGAGTGCCGAATAATAATATTCATTTTCAAGTTTATTTGAAAAAGCAAATCATCCCTTCCAAGTCTTGGTAATTTGTCTACAGCATTATTCATGGATATATTATCATTGAAGATCTTTTGTTGTGTGGTCAAATGTGAATCAACTTTTAATTCTAGTTTGAAAATTTACAAAAGGAACAATGGCAAGATTTAATTTTCCAATTTCATAAAGACATTTAAAAACAAAATTAGTCTTAAATATCGCTTATCAACTCTAATACACTAGAAAAAAAAAACTCTAATACCAAAAATTTGACCAAAAAAAACACTCTAATACCAAAAAGGAAAAAGAAAAATAAAAAGAAAAGATATAAATATCAAGAAGAACTTACCTACCAAATCTCCACCTAAGTGAAAACATGAAATGAAAATTTGTGGGCTATATTTTCACCCTTTTACTATTGCCGTCCATTGACTTTAATATAAGAATTTGGGAAAACGACACAAATGATCCTTGAATTTTGACCCAATATGTATTGCGGTCCTTGAACTTTTTATTTCTTCGATGTAGTCCCCGAACTTTAGTCCAATATACAATATCGTCTCTGAACTTTTAATTTATTTAATATAATCCCTGGACTTTTGGTACATGTTCAATTTAGTCCCTATACTATAAGAAAACGTTCAATGTTGTCTTTGAACGTGAATAAATGGAAGAACAAAATTAAAAATTTTCATATAGTCTATGGACTAAATTAAATATGTACCAATAATCTAAGGCCCATATTGAACAAATTAAAAGTTCAAAGATGACATTGCACATGAGGCAAAAATTTAAGGACCACATTGAACAAATTAAAAGTTTAGGGATCTCATTGCATATTGGGTCAAAATTCATGGACTATTTGTATCATTACCCCTAAGAATTTCGATTTAAGGAATAGCTATATCAAAGCTCATTCTTGGCCTCGCATATAGAGGTTGATTTCAAGGCAATCTTGTGTTATTTTTTTGTCCTCGTGTTCTTTATCTTTCGTTCTTTTGCCTTGCACATGGGTGCATTTATGATTGGAGTTTCTCATTTTTTTTATTAACTTTGTTCTCTTGATGCGATTATGTTTACTTTCTGATTGTCTACTTGGTAATAGGGGCTAGGAGGTTATGATAAAACCGTCCAATATTTACAATTTCTTTTTAGCTCGCTTTAATGATACCTTAATTATTCTAGATGACTACAAAAGTGTATACTGGGATGTGTATCCGCCAGACATAAGAGCGAAGGGGCGAGTAAGAAAACGTTCCAAGGAAAATCAATGAGATGGCTTGATAAATGGGAGATTAATTCTTGGGAGGGTAATGGCTTGATTTATTTAGTTAGAAGCTGGCGTGCAAGTTGGTGTGAATTTTTTTTTTCATTTCTGAAATATAGCTACTCGTATATTATTATAAATAATTGATTAAATTCTATCTCTTTTCATATGAATCTCCCTCTTTTTTTTACGAAATTCTTAACTCATATTATGTGAAACATAGAGACTCAGTAACAATACAAAATCTTAATCATTGTCGTTTTATAACATGAAAGGAATATTTTATACGTAATCATTTATATTATTATAATATTGTGTGGAGAGCGCAAGAATAGTTCCCCTTGCAAATTAGAAGTCTAGTGGACACTTAGAAGTTTTTACGGCGTACTCGTTGGTATAGATTTTTCAGTGAAATGCCGATTTGACAATGACATGACAGCAACTGCACGTATAGTTCCCCTTGCAAAGAGAATGATCAACATCTTGCAAATTAGAAGTCTAGTGGACACTTAGTAAGAAGTTTTTACGGCGTACTCGTTGGTATAGATTTTTCAAATAATATTTTAATAATATTTTGAATTGTTTAAGATTGAAATGCCGATTTGACAACGACATGACAGCAACTGCACGTTCAAAAAATTGGTTACCCACAAAGTCGTTTTTAAAGCATTTATTGTTCCCAAACTATAACAAAAGAACATAAATTTTTTATTTGGACAGTTTTGACAGCAAACGATTTTTCAAAATGCCGATTTTGACAGCAACAAACCCTCTGCCGCAACAACAGTTGGCTGGAAAATTTTGGATTTTTGGTCAAAGTGCATAACTTCTAAAGAGATGAAATTTATTACCGCAGGTGATTAAAATTAAAGTTCGAATGACAATATCCCTTACTGTTTAGTCACTATGGGTGAATTTAACCCCGTAATTTGAGAGTTAACAATTGAGCTCAAGGGAGATTAAGTATCCAACTTTTGTATAAGTAGTGACTCTACTTTAGATTCTTCATTTCAAATTAAGAACACAATTTGAATTGTAACGGGAAGGGATTACTGCAGGCGAAGGCACTGGATTTGGTTTCGTTTCATTCTCGACAATTACAAAAACCCTTGAAATCATACATGATTGCTAACAAAACAATCAACATCATGTAAACTGTATCAAAACATCTTCGGAGTGTTCAGCTCCAGGAAATATTTCATGGCCATGCCATAGTGACATTTCATCGAACATATTATGTGCAATTGGTTGAGGAATGGATTATAGCTATTTCAAACTCTATTTGTTGTGCTCGTCATAATCGTAAATCAAATGCACTGGAAGGGTCCACAGTTCGAACTTCCCATATATGCCTTAACAAGTATGAAAAACCAACATGAAGGAAACTAAAAGTTTCGAGCTTATTGGCTCTTTTCTAGTTCTTCGGACAGGTTACAACATCGAAAGCTCCAATCCACGTTATCAAACCCGGAACAGACCAAACCTATTTCGATTCTCCCCATGAATCGCCAAACTAATCAAAGAAATGAGTAAAAGACGAGCCATCATCAGTAATAATGAAGTAAAGGAATCGCACAACATGCAGGAGTTTGGTTATGTAAAAGAATGTTCACCAAATCAAATTTACGGGCGAAAAAACAATAATCAAATTTACGGGCGCCGCATCCATGACGACAGCTTGTAGCAAACGAGGACAAGACTTGTAAAAGCAAGTAAATTACGGAGAGAATCAAACGCGAGGATACTCTGCAATCTGCATCTATGCATGTCTAACGAAACTATATGGTATATTCTGAGCACAAAATATGCATATGCTTGCAACTAATTCTTGCAATTCATGGGAAAAAAATGTATGATGCTCTTATGTCCGTATCTTCAGTGAAACGTCTTTAGCTTTAAAGAAAGCAATAAAGGTCATTTCTTCCGACTTTTGGTGCAAAGACCAAAAACAAGTGTTGTCCACATTTTGCTACGGACTTCATTGCACAGGTTTCTTGTGCAATGATTTAATTGTGTAACGGCCAATCTAAATACATCTTATGAACAGTAAAGTGTTCGATGCTATACAAGGCAAATGTGGTCCACTTTGTCACGGTCAGCATCAGGATAAGCTTCCAAATTCAGACAAAACTCATTTTGAATCAAAGGCCTGTTCCATCGAGGCTATCTCCTATGATGAACTAAAGAAGTTGCGAAAGTCGATGCATCAGTATGGTCTTGGCCTACAACTTCACACTGAACTCTTTGCCTTTAAGAATAATGACGTGCTTATCAGATTGTTGAGGAAAAGGACAAAGCAATGAGGAAAAAGGAATAAGCCATAATTCCATCTTTGGCATTATTGCCCCGAGAAAAGAGAGGTTTGTGGCAAAGGACGGAATTACTTTTATCAATTGTACTTTTAAGTAATGTGGTATCAGATTGCTTACTTTTTTAGACGATACCTCATTATTTATTTTGGAACTCATTAAATCTTGTTTGAGCATGCTTTGAAACATGAGAATTTTGGATAGACTTAGAAGCATAAGTGAACATTCCACACAAATAAATTCATTTAAAGGCAGTGCAGGTAATGACTTAGAAGGTGGTGACTTAAATTGAAATTACGTCTCTAGTTCAAAGTAATCTCGAATTGGAGGCCACACCGACCACTCTTTCAGAGCCTTATTCGATCTACATGAATGTATTGATTTATGTGCATTTAGGCCTATTTGATAATATTAAGGAATCAATGCTACAAACTTAAGAACTCATCTTTAAGTGTTAATAATCTTTAAGTGTTAAAATAGAAAGAAAGAGTTGTTTGGCAATCACTAGATATCTATAATTTCTTTCCAAATATAGATTTGCAACCATGATTGGAAGGTCCTAACCATATAGTTGACAAGATTATAATTATCACCAATTACATCTTCTACTAAATTAATTAGGTGACCCCCTTTTTTTATGTGTTAGATAAGTCAAATTCTAGCTTAATTGAATCTTTTAAGTCTAAACTAATTAGAGTTATCTAACAAGCTAAATAGCATTAATTGCTGAATCTTTAATTTTCAGCACAAGGGCTATCAGCCGATTAACAAATCAAAAGTTTGAATATCATGTGTTCTTGAAAATAATAATAATAAATGCCACTAATTTGGTATGTGGTTTCTTAAAGAAGGTTTTGTATTGATTAATTAGGGAGTAGGTACTGTTTTATAGTTTTGCTCAGTAGTCGTTTGATGGCCCGTCTGCCTTGATAAACGCATCCATAAGTCTAATCTAATGGACAAGGTCTCTTATGTACTTTACTTGTATGTATTCCTTTGTTATCTTAGCTATTAACTAATGTTTGAGCATTCAAAAAAAATAATTTTATAATAGCTATTACACCAGGTGAGAAGGTTCACCACTTGAACCGATTTGTCGGCGCTTTTTGGCCAGAAAAGTGCCAATCGCTTGATTCAGGGAGCCTCAACTCACGTCTTTCGCTCTCTCTCTCCTTCTCGCGATCGTCCTCTCTTTTCTCTCTCTCTCTTTGTGGCATTTCACCAAGCACCTTCTATTCATAATGATCAGTTTTTTTTTCTTTCTGTTCATTGATTTCCCACCAAATTCTTGTTACAATCGACCTCCAAATCGGTTATGATGAATAACCGATAATGGTTAGAGATTCTCCGGCTGTTAAATCGGTATTTCGCACGTGTTTGTAGTGGGATTAAGGCCGGTGAAGTCATGGGCATGAGCTCACTTTTCTGGGTTTGTAATGCTTTGGGTAAGTCGGGTAAGGAAGAAGACCGACCCGGGTCGGGTCGGGTTGACCCGGTCGACTTGGCAGACCTGGGTTGGTCTAAATTCGCAAATTAAGTTCAATTTTGACCCAATTTTCAAAATTAAAGCCCAAAATTGAATTCCTTACCGCATTTTGAATCGAAATATGTATTTTTCCTCAATTTTTGACAAAATCATGTCCTACATTTTTAACTTTTTCTAATCGGGTTATTGGGGTTTTGTTCAATTCGATCTTCTAATGACCTGATTAGAAAAAATTGGTGCCAAAATTGAATTACCCACATCTGATTAACCCTAAAAATGATGATCTCATGGTTCGACAATTTCATATTGGGCACGATTTTCAATTTGGACTCAAAATGTCTAATTTTTAATTGAATTTTGGGGTTTTCTGATTACTTTGACAAATTGTGCAATTGGACTGACCATTATGTAATTCAAGGTCCCAGAATCATTTGTTGTGAAGACACTATGACTTAAAAATGACTAGACAAGATTTAATTGCATTTTTGGTTCAATTCTGGTTTGATTTTACCCAATTTTGGGAAAAGCGCATACCCGATTGAAATTTTTCAAAATTGATGATGCATTAATGAAATTGGATTTAAAATAAGACTAATAAATATTTTTATGGAATTTTTTGATTCCATTTGCTATTTTTATTGATTTTCTCACTTATTTTGACTAAAAGAAATTAAAGAAAATGCAGGAAAATGCTAAAAAATTATTTTTGGTTTAGAAGTAGGTTTCTAGGCTTGGACAAGATTCCTAGTCCTAATTTTGAGATTTTTGAAAATATAAAAAAAATGAGCTAAAAATTAGGTATCAATAATAAAGAGCACCGAAATCGATAAATGCATACACTGAAGTGCAAGAGAAGAAATGTCAAAGATAGTTGAAAAGACCATACATATGAACCGAGCAAACTCCCAATTAATAGCTCATGATTCATAGCAAACTGTTAAGGGATACCAAATGGAAGAACCAGTAGCAATTCAAAACATCGCTTCATTCAATCTAACCTACATAGCATAACAACATCATACAAGACTTGCACAAATGATACCATAAGCTTGTGAACATCAGTATGCATCAAATCCCCAAAAAAAATAGGAAAGAAAGGAGAAAAACGGTCGACTTATACAGTAAAAGTTATCGGCAATGGTACGCGTTCTATGTAGCCTCTGATTCACTGATGAGGAAAATGGAAATTTAAGAACCATGAGTCATGGATGATTTTTTATAAAGATGGAACGCCTGCCAACATTGATGCATTTTGCTTTGATCATATGCCCTCTCTCTTAAGTTATAGTCCTCAATAAAGGTATAATTAGTGCTTCAAAACGAAATAAGCATAACTAGCGCCCTCTGGCTCAGAATAGAAATATTGCATATACAAATTGCTATAAAACGTATAGCGACACAAGATGAAAATATCCGTAGCCTTATCGTAAAGTATCTTGATCAGTTTTTACTGGCAAATTAGCTTGTGCTGATCTGTCTTTGCCATAGAAAGTAACTGCAAAACCCGTAAGATGGTAAGCTGGGACTTTGCCTACGAAGAAATATCAAGCATACCTCCACAAGTTGGAATGCTCGAATATGGCGAACACCCGTATCACCATAAGAATTAACATTGCTGAAAATAAGAACCTAAGATGAACTCTACCCAAAAGAATTAATATGTGAGGATAAGTGTAGACACCTTCTCCTTCACAAAAAGGACCATTCTTTATCCATTTTACTGTAGGACACCATGAACCTACAAATAAGGAGCTCGATATTTGCACTCTTTGTTGACATCCAACTTCAGCAGACAACTAAGTCCCACTCAACTAAACCCTCACAAATAATTATCGTAGAAAATAAGGATAGAAGGCCCGTCGGAATTCCATCGACATCGAAGACGAGAATACGAGGATGACTGTAGTAGCCCCCATCCTTCTAATTGGAAGGGACTGTTCATCGTCCTATTAATATAGGACCACGGGGATACCACACATCAATAGCTCTCAATGTGCATCGTTTCATGTAGTCCCAACTCCAGAGCAAAGCATACGGCTAACCCAATCCCACCACGAACTGAAACTTGAGCTGTAACTAGCTTAGTACACAGAGAACTTCCGCGGACACGACATTACCCAGCAAATTTCAGCAACCCACAGACAAAAGCGGAATTCTCATTCTATCAGAGGGGAGATGCGAGACAAGAAAGAAGCCACACGCACCGTAAATCATCGACCAATTTCCAGTGCCGGTCGTGCGCATTGAGACCTCTGATGCGAACTTGTTATTGCCTGGAAAAGAATAAAAAAAAAAAAAAAAACGAAACAAGATAGCACATAAGAAGTGCATGAGCACGAGGACGAAAACCCAACGTTGGAGGAGGCAGAAAGTAGTGGGAGATCATACTGCTTCCTCTCTTCCCTGTCGAATATCTGCGACTTGAGAGAGCCCAAAGACGACCATCTTGGTTCTTCTTCCTCGGTCGCTCCGAATCTCGTTCATTCATCGCAAGAAGAACAAGAAAATATCTGCGAATCTCGAATATCTGCGACTTGAGGTACTCTATGTACCTCAAGATGAGCAGGATGGTTCAGCTTCTTCAATTCTTTCAGAACCGCGAGCCAATCGGCTCTAACCGGGCTTCATCATCCTCACCTCAAGCAGCCAAAACATCCGACAAGCTCGCCCTCCGAGGATCGAAACATACGATCTGCCTCATCAACGCCCCACGCCTCCTCGTCATCTTGAAAGGAAGATTGGACAAGGCGATCCTCTGCTCCTCACTTGAAGATGAGGGACCAATTTATCCAATCTTTCTTGTTTTCGGGGGCTGATTTGAGAATTAAAGAGGAGCCTCTTCTAAATTTTAGACCCCATATAGATTTTTTCCCCCAATTTAGCCCTTGAAGAGTGTTTTTAAGGCATAAAAAAAATACTAGAAAATGCAACATTGCTTGTCACTCAAATTAGATGGGCTTAACAGAATTACCCATTTGCACGAAATAAAAAAAAAATTATCACTTAAGTTTGAAGAGCTTAATTGCACTTTAATTACAATTTTTAGGACTTTATAGGATAGAACAAACGACTTTATCAATAATTATTGTTGTTTATCTTATACCTTTTATAGATTGACCAACGCTATATGCGCACTATGATGAAATATTTGGTATAATCTTGCAACACCGAGATGTAAATTAGAAAGATAAATTCCTTACGAGTGGATAAAAGTTCCATATGATCGAGGGAAGTTGTCAATATAGTCCCTAGAGCTTTTGGCCCCTTGTGATCAAAGTGACGATGTTCAGTCCACATATCTTTGGACCAACAATTGACATTCCTCATGGTGTTCGTTTAGGAGTTCATCCTCGGAGATTTTATCCATGACTCTGCTCTTCCCATCTCTGCTAAAATTGCATAGATGATGAATGATTCTAAATGGTGTTCTCCTGGGGTTCGATCTGATGACTTGGTGTATGTATTGGCTGCCATTTGATGGCACTCTTTGACCACATTCTGATTTGGAGGACAATTTCTATGTGTAGCTTCTGTCACTTTGGTCATTGCAATTGCCAGACTCAGTTCGAAAAAGGGGATTAAGGTGGATTAGTGCAGAGTAATATGGTTTGCTCTGAATGTTCCTAGATCTGCTCTGATCTCTGATCTCTTCTTTGTTTTCTTCTTTTGGTCGAAAGAAAATCTCTTCTTTGTTTACTTTGCGAGTGATGCGATGAGTCTTGAGCGCAGCTTTTGCTTTGCCTGTGGTTTCTCTTGACAGCTGCGGAAAAAAAGAGTGGTATAGCTTCTATTAAAGAAACGAAGACTTGATCTTGTTACTCATAATGTTGTTGCTCATAATGTTGAGAGCTCACACACTTGGTTATACAAAAATCCCACATTCACACTCTAAATTAGATGAACAGATACTTTCTTTTTAGCTCTTGAAGTTCTTGGCAAAGGCCGAAGAAGAAGTAGAGGAAGAAGAGGAGGTGGAGTGATCTTGCGGCGGGTGATGAGGGAACTCCGATAGCATTTGAACCACCTCCCTCATCGTGGGACGCTCGGTGCTGTTCTCTTGGACGCACAGCATGGCGACGAAGAAGACGTGCACAGCCTCGTCCTTCGGCACGAGGCTCAGCCGTGGGTCCACCACGCGGGTCGCCTCCTCTCTCCGCCAGTTGGCGGTGGCTATCTTCGTCCACTGGACGATGTCCACCCCATCCCCGAAGTCGCCCACAGGCCGCCGCCCCGTCAGGAGCTCCAGGAGCACGACCCCAAAGCTGTACACGTCGCTCTTCTCATCCACCCCAAGGTGTATGCATACTCTGCGATAAGAACAGATTTTTCCGTTATGAAATACGTTCAGTCAGTGACCTTGAAACATTGGTGGGGACGATTTTAATGTTATTTTGTGTTGTGCTGTGTTTTCTTCGAAGCTTTCAACGCTACGAATGATGATAATCATGTCAAATAGGCACTTTGTCAAAGTTCCACTCCATTTGAGTGGGTCTAAGTAGATAGAAAACGGCCACTTTGGATAAGCTTTTTGCTAGTCTTGCCGAAGTGAATCAACATGAATTGGCACGCATTGATGCTTCTTGATCTTTTGTCGTGAACTGTATGATTATAGTTAAAGAAACCGCACCCCACATCGCAATAAAGCAAAAGGGAGTCAATTTATTCAAGACAAAAGCCCAAAAAAAAGGGAAAAATGAAGAAGAGAAAAGCAAAAGGAGCCAAAATCATAAATTATTGTTCTGTTTTTGGAGGATTGAGTTGGAATGCGCAATGCGCATGTCTGTTTGCTTTCACTGCACTCAATGCTCTGTTTAACGTTAGTAATACATCGGTACCTAAGTTGACGCACCTAGATTCCGATTTACATGAATTTGACTGGACCATGGATCCCACTCTAAGTACTACCATTGACTAAAGATTTTGGGTGACACTGTTATTGTGTGACAATTTCCATTTCCTCACTTCTTGGGGTCAAACATACCAGAAATGTTGCGTAGATTTCAGAACTCAAGACTTTTAACTATGCAGAGACTTTGGGTCAGAGAATTGTTCTGATAGTGTCAATGTGGTTGATCCGTAAAAATGAATACTCTAGTGAATTGCCAATCAACGAATGATAATGAAAGATTTTAAGCGTGGCATACCAGGGGCAATGTAGCCGTAGGACCCCGCGATTGCTGACATGCACTCCGACCCTCCACCGTCTGCCAAGAACTTGGCCAGCCCGAAATCAGCAACGTGTGCCTCATAGCTGGAGTTCAGCAGGATGTTGTTCGACTTCACGTCTCGGTGAAGGATCAGCGGGCAGCAGTCATGGTGCAGGTAGCACAAGCCTTTTGCGGCTTCGACCGCGATCTTGTACCTCAAGCTCCATCCTAGGAACGCGCCTTTCTTCCCGTGCAACGTCTCACCTAGGCTCCCATTTTTCATGTACTCGTAGACGAGGAGATTGGTTTCTTTGTTCGAGCAGAATGCCAGGAGCCTCACGATGTTCCTATGCCGGATGTTGCCAAGCGTTTGGATTTCTGCTCGGAAGCCACGGTCATGGCTAGTTGTGCCAAATCCTAGGAGTTTCTTGACGGCGATCTCAGTGCCGTTTGGCATTTTTCCGTGGTAGACGATCCCGGCTCCACCTCTCCCTATCTCATTGCCGTCTTTGACACATTCCAGGATGTCTTGCACCGAGAACTCGAGCTTCTGAAATGTCGTCATCTTCCACGAGCCAGCGCCAGCCTTTCTTTTAAACGACCTGGCTTTGATTATGGCCACTGTGGTGAAAGCTAGGGAGCATATCAATAGGCCGACCGCGAACATTAACTTGAAATTGAAATGACTTCTGGCGGATGTGCTTGTGAATGTGGTGAGATTGCATCTGATGTCTAGGATAGAACCACAAAGCCCTGGATTGCCCACGAAGGAAGAGGCGTTGAACAAGGCAAATTGCCCAGATTCAGGTATTTTACCCGAGAAATAGTTGAAAGAGAAGTCAGCGATCGTGAGGCTCTGCATTGTACCGATCTTTTTGGGTATGCTCTGGTTTAAGTGGTTCCTAGAGATGTTCAGGTAACTGAGGATAGGAATCTTGGAAATCGTGAGCGGGATCGGACCAGAGAGGTTGTTCTGGCTGATGTCTAGGTACGTGAGATGGTAACAGTTCCCAATATCTGGTGGAATCTCACCTGACAAGAAATTCTGCCTCAGGTCGAGCTTAACCACCTGCCTCAAGCCCCCTATAAAAGCCGGGAGCGGACCTGAAAATTGATTCCCACTGATGAGTACGATTTGGAGGTTAGAAAAGTTCGAGAGTGAAGACGGAAGAGGACCCGAAAGGAGATTGTTTGATAAATTGAGCTCGTTTAACATCTCAGGCTTCGACGACCTGTCGCCATTCTCTGGCAAAACTCCTGACAGGTAGTTGTTCTGCAATTCCATGAGTTTGAGCTGAGGCAAGTAAATGAAGCCATTCGGAATGCTTCCATTCAAGTAGTTCTGCCCCAATCTCACCTTAACTAGGCTAGAGCATGAGCCTAGAGCTTCCGGGATCGGCCCAAAGAGGAAATTGTCGAACAGGATTAAGATTCTGAGCCGGTTATGTGAGCACATATCTCGAGGGATCGTGCCAGTGAGCTTGTTGGTGGACAAATCAAGATCCTGAAGCTTCCCATTCCTGCCAAGATTCTCAGGAATCACACCAGTGAAGTTGTTTGTCCATAGGCTTAGAGTTTCCAGGTTTGGAAGGTCCGCAAGGAACTCAGGAATTGACCCATGTAGCTTGTTCAAGAAGAGGTTAACAAGTTTCAGCTTCTGGAGACTTGCAACCTCCGATGGTATCTCTCCGGTGAGTGAATTGAAAGAGAGATCAAGATTCACCAAGCTTGTCAAGTTGCCAACTTGCTTCGGGATCAGACCTGAGAGAAGATTGAATTGTAGATACAATGTGTGTAGCTTCTTCAAATTCCCCAACTCAGGTGGTAACACGCCATCCAATTCACACGAGGAAAGATCCATGTGAACAAGATTTATCAGATTGCCAAATTCTCTAGGAATGCCTCCTTCAAAGACATTGTAGTAGCCCAAGTAAATCTCTCTGAGCTCTGTCAAATTTCCCAACTCGCTCGGTATTTTTCCATTCAGCCCATTCCCCCTTGGTGACAAGTACTCCAGAACCACTAATTCCCCATAACTTTCTGGGATTTTCCCTGAAAGTAGTTGCCTCGAGGCTCAGATACCTGATTTTCTTCAAGTCAAGAACACCCGTTGGCAATAAACCCGTGAAGTTGTTATTATATGCATCGAACACTTTCAAATTCGCAATACTAGAGAAGTTCCAGTCCAAGTTCCCACTGAACTGGTTGTTGGAGATGTTCAGGAACTTCAAACTAGTCAAGTTGGCGATCTCGATCGTGCCACTGAAATTGTTCCCAGCGGCGAGAGCTCGACAAGGCTATTGAGCCTTGAAACAAGAGGAGAGACAGAGCCACCCAGATTCAAATCCGTCAGCTCGAGCGAAACCACGTGCCCCCTCGAGCATCTAATCCCGGACCACAAGCAAACTGAGCTCGAGTTTGAAGAACTCCAAGTGCTTAAAGCCGGTTCAGGGGATTCAAATCCTTGCTTCAGCGAGAGTAGGACATCAACATCGCTAACAGAAGAGGATGAACCAGGAATTATAGTGCACAGGAGTGCAATTCCTAGAACAAGGAATTGGACCCTCATTGTTCCTCAAAGAAAATGTTGCTTTCAAACATAGATCACGAGTGTTTAGACAAAGTGCATGTATGCTGCTGGGTTTGAGGAGAAGGATATGGGAATGACATGATACTGAGTAGCTTCAGATGGGTGTGTGATCAAAGCATAGAAAAACTGACCTTTATTGGATCAAGTGGCTCTCTCTATCTCTCTTACTTTGGCTTCTCTATCTATCCAGCTTCTTTAGACAGAGGTTGAAGGAAGCAAATGCAGTAGAAATGAAAAGAATACCAAAAGCGGAGCTGCTGGCTAAATTGAAGGTGAAACGAGAGAGAACATAGAGTGAGATACTTGATTGGGCATGAAAAAAGAAAAAGGCAGGTTGGACATCATAAATTTAAAGTAGAGAGAGAGAGAGACAGCAAGAGGGAGAGATTACAGCATTGCCGTTTTAGCTTTTGCTAAAGGGGGTATCTTTATTCGTTTGAGTTGGGTGAGGGACAATGGACTTTGCAACTTTGATGCACCTGACACTTTTATTTCCCAACGACCCTTTAAAGCATTCAATCCCATGCCAATGACACTGGGGAAGTCCCAGTCCCGGAGCAAGAAGATGCTTTCACTGATGGCAACCTACACTAGATAATGCCATGCTTACCTTTTTCCTTCAATTTTCAGTGATTCAAACAAGGGAGTTGATTTTGGAAAACAAAATAAATATATAGAAAAGTGATAAAGGTTTATTTTTAGAAGAGGATTTGTCCAAGCTTAAGCCAAGGTACAATTAATAAATCAAATTTGAGGACCCAGGTTAAGTTATAAAATGTAGCTTTATCCCTATCTATTAGCTAGTATGAGGATTACAGCAAGAGTTATGGTTGAAAATAAGTACTTACTCAACATATAAACTTACTTTTTTGACAAAAAAAACGTATAACTTACTTTAGTTAAGAAAATCATTTTAATTATGAATGAAAATAATTATAGATTAGACAGACTAAAATTGATAAAAGTTGAAAGAAAAATGAGAGAAGGGAGATGTTTTGTGCATTTGCTTATGATTAAGTCATTTGTTGCACAATTACTGTCTCTTGCATCATCAATACTTAATCATGATTCATGAAAATGTCTGGAGCTTTAACTTGGTGATTCGAAGAAAATTGAACGACAACTTCAGCAATAGCAATGAAGAAAAGGATAGAACTTTATATACCATCGATGTGTCACTAACTGTTCTCAAATGTGTATACGAAGAAAATCATTTCACTTTTACTAAAATAAAGTCTTGAACACATGCCACATTGTAAACACTACTTGTCAGAAAATCAATGTATAAATAATAATGATAATCTATTATAATTATAATCATTGTTAGTCCAAAAATTTGTTTTTGCTGCGGGTCACATGGAAATGTAGCAAACAGCGTGCATGGAGAACCATGATTTCACATGGAGTAGAATTGGGACACCCATCATCATTCATGATTCATCCTCCATATCATAGCACCATGAATCATTGCCGGCGACATGTGTATACAAGAAGTGCACGTAGGAATCAATCATATGTACGCAAATACGCACGAACAGAATAGGCATTGTCTGTCAAGTGATGATGAAATTTGACTCTAAGCAAGTCATATCACATTCTAAACCTCCGACAGAGGAGACCGGGTGCTGAAACATTTTACTTTTCAAGCGATCAATCGGGTCAACTTGACTTTTTAGGTCGGGTTTGATATCCACCAAATTTAGTCCACATCCTTCTATCATAAGCAGGTCATTCACGTTAAACCAATGATAACCAACTCTAAGGTATCTCCCTAATCCTTGTAAATATCTCCGAACATAAGTCAATCTTACTCAAGTTTATGTCATAAACGTATATTGGTGTGTTTCGACATATCTACACAATGGAATAATCTTGCAAAATAGAATGCTCTTCTAACCTTCCCTGGCCCCCAAAATTCTCGAATGACTTTGGAGATCTGTTGCCTCCAACCAGAGTGATCTAACTAGCAATTACAAGATGATCATTATATTAGTACGGGAGAATCTCACCTATTGTTGTTGTGTTAGGGAAGGACACTTAAAAGAAGGGTTTTCCTTCACCGGACAGGACAAGACAATGCTTCTAACTTTTTCAATTTTTATGTCTTTATCCTTATAAACAATTCTTTCTAGCTTTAGTAAGAGAAAGAAGTGGTCTCAAAGGCAGTGCTGGGAAAAAGAAAAAGCAGGGCACACCTGTATCTTTGCTTTTGATCCTCCACTTCAATTCCAATCCTGAGAAAAAGCTCAAGGGAAACAACTCCATGCGTGAGCCTGTCGTTCTTGGAGAAAAGTGCTGGGTATTGAAGTTCTTTATAAGATTCATTTTTCTCATAAGCAGTTATTTGCGCATAGTATCCAGAGTTAGCACTATAGCTTGTTTCCAATATTCAGAGGCCGGATCGAACCAAGCCTCCGCAATTTTCAGAATCTCATTGCCGAGTGGCCTATTATCCCTGATCTAACAACACAATTCAAACAAAAATGGAATGATGGTTCTGGGATCTTGGGTAGAGTGGGGCGATATTTCAATAGGTAAATTATGTAAAAAGTTATATACATATTGCTTATTCTAGCAAGACCATCTGTTAGAGCCATCGTTAATCATTAGTATCCAACTTGTTATTTGAGGTGCAAAACAATCGATGAACAAGTGAAAACTGTATTGTCCAAACTCATTTTGGTTATCATAGTAAACTAATTTCGAGTAACCGTGATAGGCCCTGTCAAAAGTCACCTGCTTCGAGACTACTTCATTCATCATGACTGATTCATTCCCCCGTATTGGTTACAACTCAATGAAGATCATCTATAAATTCTTGCTCTTGGGTAGCTATGCGTGATTTATGCAGACAAGAGATCACCAATCATGGGCATTCCACACATTGGGCCAATCGACCCATGTTTTAGTGGGCTGGTCCATTTCTGCTTTTTGGGGTCAAAAAGCCCGTTTAAGTTAATTAAGATTAAGAAACATAAAAGCTACTTCGCACTATAGTAATTTTTTGAGTCCATTAAAATATCCGAGTCCGATAAGGAAGAGGTTAGATTCTTTTCGGCCATAAGAGAAAACTGTCCCATTTCAATTATTTATCAAATACCAAAATAGAAATATGGGCCATGGGCCTCCGGCCCATCTCTTCGTAGAGTGGAATATGGAAAATTGGTTTTATTTCGCATTTTATATTCGTATTTCTTAATATTATTATTTGAAGGGTATATTTTCTTTCATGCAAATAGGCGGAAACTTTCCTCCCTTTAGTTTGAGGGTTGCAAATTATAAATATCATCATATGCAAACTTGGATACAATTAAAAGTGGGTGATGTCCATATTTGTAGTCCACCAATCAAAAATATGATTGGATAAAAATATGACCCTTACTTAGAACATGTAAATCTAGCTACATGTTGAGGTAAAAAATTGAGTGCAGTTTCAATTCCGAACAATCCAAAATGAAGTCTGCCTCTCTAGTCAAATCAAAGGCATACCATCCACTCTAAAATTAGAGAATTCACAAAGTATTACTTTTTCGGAGACTCCCTTGAAATTACTTCACAGTGTTCTTGGCACAATGACCCAAGGGGCTTGTGTCAAGTAAAGAGTGGAACACGAAACCTCGCTCTAGTTGAAGTGCCATATCTCGATTAGTTTACCTCGACCAATCCTTTTGGTTACCATGTGCATTATCTATTACCGATTAACCTCGAAAGCAGTTTCAACTTCAAATTTTATTAAAAAATTTCATAAAAATTATTGAGTATTATCAAAAGAAGAATTAGGATCCTACACTGTGTTATAAGGGACCAGACCAGATTCTAAAGATGTCCGGAAGACAAAAAGTTGATTACTTAATCTTTTTCATTTTCGAAAGTGGAAGTCTGATAGTTATTTTGTTACCCAAATTGAGTTCATTGTGCAAAACAAACACAATGTTCAACCCCTTTTCTTTTTTCCTTTAAAGCGTTACTTTTTTTCACTTTTTCTTGTCAGAGACAACAGGCGTACCCTTCTGCTGGTTTTATTAACTAAGCTTCTAGCAATTCAAGGACCTGCGCATGCCTAATCAAACCTAATAAATTCACTTGAAATGATAAGTACATGAGTAATAATAGGTCAACTAGTGTTCATAGAAGAGTCAAATAATCTCATAACCTAGGACCAGCCATCCTTTCATCCAAAGTCAAATAATCCATCCGACACGTATGGCAAAACAAACCCCAATCTTGTGGCCACCCTCTCTAAACCAAATTTCATAACGACAAACATCACTTGATAAGCGATGATTTACGTGATATTACCTTGAAATAGTTTAATTCCTTGAGCAATGAGCCTTTACCTAAGTCTCAGACAAGAACAAAAATTGGGGAACAATAATTGTGCGAAAGAAATTACAAAAAAGGTAAACGATTGTGTGATCGTACACAAACTCACCTACACACCTTCTTTTATAATGTCTTTTTTCACGTGTCCATTTTCTTTCTTGCAACTAATCATATCATTTCTGATAGTGCATAGCTGGAGAAAAAGAAAGAAATAAAAAGTACCCAACATTGATTCTCTCTCCCCCACAAAATAGCGACCAAAATAGATAAATAAATAAATCTGTAAATTCATAATTTACCATAATAGATTATGAGTTATGACTGTGGCCTTCTATAGAGGTCCATGATTAATAAATATATTAATGCCACTATTTTATCCTTAATTAAACACATGTTTATGTACATTACAGAGAGCCTTTAAATATTTAGTTTAGCTTGAAGCTGAAAGCTATTTGGCCATATTAGCTTTTCCTTTCTATTTTCCTCCTCTCTTTTTTGTTTTTTGCCTTTTGATGCAGTGGAGAGAGAGTAGATAATTGGGCAATGTTTGATTCTGCCACATATCTTATGATGATACCCTAGAGATTATGCCGGATTTGGATTCGATAGCCATTAATGGCCCTAACCAGCCCTACAATCCAAAGAAGATTATAATAAGGAAGTTTCACAGCATGGTGATGATGATTCATTTCAGCTCATAATGAACTGTAACTATGCTTATTCACCATCACACAAACCACCCATTAATCCCTAATGATACATTAATCATACTTTAATTTTTCTGTAACTACATAATCAGTAAGGTGTCTGCAAAAATAGGTTGAATTTAAGTGAGTTAATGACCTTAATTAGTCCTAAGGATCATGCAGCTTTTGCTTTATTGTCATTTCGGTTGAGAACTGGTGGGGATCATGTGGTCTGAATGCTATGAAGTGATGGTTTAGTTGACCCAATAATGTACTAATTGAATTGTCTTTATAATAAAGGACAATATGTATTATATCAAACGTAGGATCATTCGTGTTTAAGGATTTTCAGACAAGAAGGTCCTCGGCCCCAAAAAAAAAAAAAAAAAAAAAAAAAAGAAAAAGAAGGAAGAAGAAAGAAGTAGAAAAGGTAAAGTGGTTCATGAGTTGGGGCATAAAAAATTAAATTGAAAATTCATATTTGACATCAAAAACATAAAAAGAGGGAAAGTGCCTCGCTGGGGATTATAATGAGACTTTGTCTTTACATTTTGTGTGTGGTGTAAAGCTACATGGGCTGAGTCTGCATTTCCTAATAAATTGCAGCCATAGTTGTGTTTGCCCCTCTTTTGTTTTATTTATATTGTTCTCTTTTTCCCTGACATGAAATGACAAACGATTCCTCCTCCTCCTCCTCCTCCTCTTTTTTTTCTTCTTCTTCTTCTTCTGAGAAATGAAACTCTAAGGCCCAAGAGCTTTCACAGAGATGAGGTTAGCTGATCATGTCTACTCTTATTGTTTGATTCGGTTGCTAGTTCTGAGATTTTCAGCTGACCAGGAGCAATGTGCAGTAATTGTCGTATAATTTCAGATTAGTTTGTTCAGTTTTGCTTTGGGATTGGTTTTGTCTCAGATGTAATCAGTTGTCATTATCAGTATTTTTCAGAATTAGAGGTGACAGATGTTGCAGAATCTGATTCTGTTCTTAAAATGGAAGTTTTTGAGATTGAAGCATGAACAATGTGCAAGAATCTGTCTTGTAATTCCAGATTAGCTTGTTCATGTTTGCTTTGTTTGGATTTCTCTCATCTCAGATCATAATTAATTGTCATGGTTAGTATATTTCAGAATTAGAGGTGAAAGATAGCAGATGTCAACACCTAGTTGATGATCAAGTTTTCAGTAAGCAATTGAGTTTGATGCTATACACTAGCTAAAAACAAAAATGAGTTTGATGTTGAGCTTATGAATCCCCACATAGACTCTGGCAATTTTTATTGCTATGTAACATGTATGTCTAAACAGTGTACTTCGCATGAATCTAAGTCATACGGTCATCAATTATCTTATGCCTTGCAGTGTTAACAAGTATCCACATTGGTCATTTAGATGTAGTCTGGTGTGTTCCGGTTTATGATCATCAGCATTGGTGGAATGCCTAAGTTCCATCAAGACATAAATTTTTGAAGAAGAAGACCCATAAGAAGAAAAAGGAAAAGAAAACCTGCTGGCGATGAATGGGTTCGTCCCGGAAAGATCAACGCCCTGGAACGTGTACGCGGGCCCCCACTCTAGCACTTCGTCGCCAGGGGAACTCGACACCGAAGCTCCGTGGAAGAGCCTTGGAGCATCCATCAACGCGATCTCTTTCGGCTTCGTGGCCACGGCCATTCTGGTTGCGATGTTTCTCATCATGGCCATCTTCGAGCATCTTTTCAGACCAACTCCCTCTCCCTCTTCATCATCTCAAGAGCATCAGGCGGCTGAGGTTTCACTGGAAGCAGGACAACCTCGGAAGCTTGTGAACCAAGACCAGCACATGGTAAGTCTGTCTTATTCACTCATATACCATTGTCCTCAGTTGTTCTGTGGGGGCCAAGTCACTAGTTAACATGGGTTCTTCAAATGCTGCCATATTTCTTCAGATAATTTTTCAAGAATGATAAATTATTTTTGTGCAGTCAATGCGATGGAGAGGGCTAGCTTGATTGTTTTCTAGATACATAAATTTGACTGCTACTAGGATTCATACAAGACATCTAAATATGGACTAGTCTTTTGGACTGTCATGTCAAGCTTAATTCTTGTTTGTCTTCTTGCTGTCTTAACATTTCATTAAAGTGAAAAATGACCCTCCAATTTTCTTCTTCTGATCTTCTCCTGCGATTCTTTTCCACTTCAACTTGCAGGTGACTACATCCAATGCTTCAGACTACACAGTATTGATGCCTGGAGAGTTTCACCCCACCCACATTGCCCAACCTGCTCCTTTATCCTGTACAAGAGAAGGCATTTTTTGGCCTTCCCATGAAATTAGTTTTGTTTGCCCTTAATTAGTACTCTCATTCTCTCTTGTATCTATCTTCGGGGAAATCTTTTTTTAACCTCTTTCTCAACAAATTATTCGTGAAATTATCATCCCGTGATTGAGCATTGCATCCTGTGGTTTATGTTAATGAGCGGGACGGGCACTTGTTGAGCGTGATTCAGATGCATGTTTTTAGCTCTCCAGAACTGGTACAGAAATGCACTCCAAACAAGTCTCAGGATCAATTCATGTAGTACGTTCCCGTTTCGGAGATCTGATAACACCAATCCAACTGCAACAGTGTTTCCACAGAGTAATAACATTAAAAAAAAGTGACTCCGAAACAGTATTTAAACAACAGATCAAGATTATTAACCAAGACATAAAAGCAATGATTGGACATGCATATATTAAATCATGTCCATTTACATACCTATGATGAAATATTTGGTACAATCTTGCAAGTCCTGGCTATAAATCAGAAAAATAAATTTCTTATGAGTGGATAAAAGTTTCATATAATCGAGGGAAGTTTTCAATATAACCCCGAGTTTTTGGCCCCTTGTTATCCAATTGATGATGGTCATTCCACATATCTTTGGACTGACAATTGACATCCCTCATGGTGTTCTTTTAGAAGCTCATCCTCGAAGAGTTTATACATGACTCTGCTCTTCCCATCTCTGCTAAAGTTGCAGAGATTATGACTGATTCTACATGGTCTTTTCCTGGGGTTTGATCTGATGATTTGATGATTATATTGGCTGCCATTTGATGGCACTCTTCTGGAGGGCAAAGTTCTATGTACAGCTTCTGTTTCTGGTACATGGACCATTGCTATTGCCGGACTTTCGAAATAAGAACACTAAGGTGGATTGGTGCAGTCTAATATGGTTTGCTCTTCCTAGATCTGCGCTGATCTCTTGGATGGCCATTCTTGAATGGACTTCCCACTTTTGACAGGCTTTAGAGATGGTTGCCTGCTCCTACTTCTCCTCTTTGTGTACTTTCCGATTAATGTGACGTGTCTTGAGCACACCTTTTCTTTGGCTGTGGTTTCTCTTGACAGCAGCGGAATGAGTGTTAAGCTTATATTCTATCGATAGAACTCCTGCAGACTGGGATTATGATAAATCTGTTCGAAAAAATTAAAAAACATAGACTTGATTTTGTTACTCATAGTCATAGTGTTGAGAGCTCACTGTTATATAAAATCCCACGACAGCTGCGGAAAAAAAGAGTGGTATAGCTTCTATTAAAAGAAACGAAGACTTGATCTTGTTACTCGTAATGTTGAGAGCTCACACACTTGGTTATACAAAAATCCCACATTCACACTCTAAATTAGATGAACATATACTTTCTTTTTAGCTCGTGAAGCTCTTGGCAAAGGCTGCTGAAGAAGAAGTAGAGCAAGAAGAGGAGGTGGAGTGATCTTGAGGCTGGTGACGAGGGAACTCCGAGAGCATTTGAACCACCTCCCTCATCGTGGGACGCTCGGTGCTGTTCTCTTGGACGCACAGCATGGCGACGAAGACGTGCACAGCCTCGTCCTTCGGCACGAGGCTCAGCCGTGGGTCCACCACGCGGGTCGCCTCCTCTCTCCGCCAGTTGGCGGTGGCTATCTTCGTCCACTGGACGATGTCCACCCCATCCCCGAAGTCGCCCACAGGCCGCCGCCCCGTCAGGAGCTCCAGGAGCACGACCCCAAAGCTGTACACGTCGCTCTTCTCATCCACCCGCAAGGTGTATGCATACTCTGCGATAAGAACAGATTTTTCCGTTATGAAATACGTTCAGTCAGTGACCTTGAAACATTGGTGGGGACGATTTTAATGTTATTTTGTGTTGTGCTGTGTTTTCTTCGAAGCTTTCAACGCTACGAATGATGATAATCATGTCAAATAGGCACGTTGTCAAAGTTCCACTCCATTTGAGTGGGTCTAAGTAGATAGAAAACGGCCACTTTGGATAAGCTTTTTGCTAGTCTTGCCGAAGTGAATCAACATGAATTGGCACGCATTGATGCTTCTTGATCTTTTGTCGTGAACTGTATGATTATAGTTAAAGAAACCGCACCCCACATCGCAATAAAGCAAAAGGGAGTCAATTAATTCAAGACAAAAGCCCAAAAAAAAGGTAAAAATAAAGAAGAGAAAAGCAAAAGGAGCCAAAATCATAAATTATTGTTCTGTTTTTGGAGGATTGAGTTGGAATGCGCAATGCGCATGTCTGTTTGCTTTCACTGCACTCAATGCTCTGTTTAACGTTAGTAATACATCGGTACCTAAGTTGACGCACCTAGATTCTGATTTACATGAATTTGACTGGACCATGGATCCCACTCTAAGTACTACCATTGACTAAAGATTTTGAGTGACACTGTTATTGTGTGACAATTTCCATTTCCTCTCTTCTTGGGGTCAAACATACCAGAAATGTTGCGTAGATTTCAGAACTCAAGACTTTCACTATGCAGAGACTTTGGGTCAGAGAATTGTTCTGATAGTGTCAATGTGGTTGATCCGTAAAAATGAATACTCTAGTGAATTGCCAATCAACGAATGATAATGAAAGATTTTAAGCGTGGCATACCAGGGGCAATGTAGCCGTAGGACCCCGCGATTGCTGACATGCACTCCGACCCTCCACCGTCTGCCAAGAACTTGGCCAGCCCGAAATCAGCAACATGTGCCTCATAGCTGGAGTTCAGCAGGATGTTGTTCGACTTCACGCCCGGTGCAGGATCAGCGGGCAGCAGTCATGGTGCAGGTAGCACAAGCCTTTTTGCGGCTTCGACCGCGATCTTGTACCTCAAGCTCCATCCTAGGAATGCGCCTTTTTCTTCCCGTGCAACGCCTCACCTAGGCTCCCATTTTTCATGTACTGTGAGACGAGGAGATTGGTTTCTTTGTTCGAGCAGAATGCCAGGAGCCTCACAATGTTCCTATGCCGGATGTTGCCAAGCGTTTGATTTCTGCTCGGAAGCCACGGTCATGGCTAGTTGTGCCAAATCCTAGGAGTTTCTTGACGGCGATCTCAGTGCCGTTTGGCATTTTTCCGTGGTAGACGATCCCGGCTCCACCTCTCCCTATCTCATTGCCATCTTTGACACATTCCAGGATGTCTTGTACCGAGAACTCGAGCTTCTGAAATGTCGTCATCTTCCACGAGCCAGCGCCAGCCTTTCTTTTAAACGACCTGGCTTTGATTATGGCCACTGTGGTGAAAGCTAGGGAGCATATCAATAGGCCGACCGCGAACATTAACTTGAAATTGAAATGACTTCTGGCGGATGTGCTTGTGAATGTGGTGAGATTGCATCTGATGTCTAGGATAGAACCACAAAGCCCTGGATTGCCCACGAAGGAAGAGGCGTTGAACAAGGCAAATTGCCCAGATTCAGGTATTTTACCCGAGAAATAGTTGAAAGAGAAGTCAGCGATCGTGAGGCTCTGCATTGTACCGATCTTTTTGGGTATGCTCTGGTTTAAGTGGTTCCTAGAGATGTTCAGGTAACTGAGGATAGGAATCTTGGAAATCGTGAGCGGGATCGGACCAGAGAGGTTGTTCTGGCTGATGTCTAGGTACGTGAGATGGTAACAGTTCCCAATATCTGGTGGAATCTCACCTGACAAGAAATTCTGCCTCAGGTCGAGCTTAACCACCTGCCTCAATCCCCCTATAAAAGCCGGGAGCGGACCTGAAAATTGATTCCCACTGATGAGTACGATTTGGAGGTTAGAAAAGTTCGAGAGTGAAGACGGAAGAGGACCCGAAAGGAGATTGTTTGATAAATTGAGCTCGTTTAACATCTCAGGCTTCGACGACCTGTCGCCATTCTCTGGCAAAACTCCTGACAGGTAGTTGTTCTGCAATTCCATGAGTTTGAGCTGAGGCAAGTAAATGAAGCCATTCGGAATGCTTCCATTCAAGTAGTTCTGCCCCAATCTCACCTTAACTAGGCTAGAGCATGAGCCTAGAGCTTCCGGGATCGGCCCAAAGAGGAAATTGTCGAACAGGATTAAGATTCTGAGCCGGTTATGTGAGCACAAATCTCGAGGGATCGTGCCAGTGAGCTTGTTGGTGGACAAATCAAGATCCTGAAGCTTCCCATTCCTGCCAAGATTCTCAGGAATCACACCAGTGAAGTTGTTTGTCCATAGGCTTAGAGTTTCCAGGTTTGGAAGGTCCGCAAGGAACTCAGGAATTGACCCATGTAGCTTGTTCAAGAAGAGGTTAACAAGTTTCAGCTTCTGGAGACTTGCAACCTCCGATGGTATCTCTCCGGTGAGTGAATTGAAAGAGAGATCAAGATTCACCAAGCTTGTCAAGTTGCCAACTTGCTTCGGGATCAGACCTGAGAGAAGATTGAATTGTAGATACAATGTGTGTAGCTTCTTCAAATTCCCCAACTCAGGTGGTAACACGCCATCCAATTCACACGAGGAAAGATCCATGTGAACAAGATTTATCAGATTGCCAAATTCTCTAGGAATGCCTCCTTCAAAGACATTGTAGTAGCCCAAGTAAATCTCTCTGAGCTCTGTCAAATTTCCCAACTCGCTCGGTATTTTTCCATTCAGCCCATTCCCCGCGAGTGACAAGTACTCCAGAACCACTAATTCCCCATAACTTTCTGGGATTTTCCCCTGAAAGTAGTTGCCTCCGAGGCTCAGATACCTGATTTTCTTCAAGTCAAGAACACCCGTTGGCAATAAACCCGTGAAGTTGTTATTATATGCATCGAACACTTTCAAATTCGCAATACTAGAGAAGTTCCAGTCCAAGTTCCCACTGAACTGGTTGTTGGAGATGTTCAGGAACTTCAAACTAGTCAAGTTGGCGATCTCGATCGTGCCACTGAAATTGTTCCCAGCGAGCGAGAGCTCGACAAGGCTATTGAGCCTTGAAACAAGAGGAGAGACAGAGCCACCCAGATTCAAATCCGTCAGCTCGAGCGAAACCACGTGCCCCTCGAGCATCTAATCCCGGACCACAAGCAAACTGAGCTCGAGTTTGAAGAACTCCAAGTGCTTAAAGCCGGTTCAGGGATTCAAATCCTTGCTTCAGCGAGAGTAGGACATCAACATCGCTAACAGAAGAGGATGAACCTGGAATTATAGTGCACAGGAGTGCAATTCCTAGAACAAGGAATTGGACCCTCATTGTTCCTCAAAGAAAATGTTGCTTTCAAACATAGATCACGAGTGTTTAGACAAAGTGCATGTATGCTGCTGGGTTTGAGGAGAAGGATATGGGAATGACATGATACTGAGTAGCTTCAGATGGGTGTGTGATCAAAGCATAGAAAAACTGACCTTTATTGGATCAAGTGGCTCTCTCTATCTCTCTTACTTTGGCTTCTCTATCTATCCAGCTTCTTTAGACAGAGGTTGAAGGAAGCAAATGCAGTAGAAATGAAAAGAATACCAAAAGCGGAGCTGCTGGCTAAATTGAAGGTGAAACGAGAGAGAACATAGAGTGAGATACTTGATTGGGCATGAAAAAAGAAAAAGGCAGGTTGGACATCATAAATTTAAAGTAGAGAGAGAGAGAGAGAGACAGCGAGAGGGAGAGATTACAGCATTGCCGTTTTAGCTTTTGCTAAAGGGGGTATCTTTATTCGTTTGAGTTGGATGAGGGACAATGGACTTTGCAACTTTGATGCACCTGACACTTTTATTTCCCAACGACCCTTTAAAGCATTCAATCCCATGCCAATGACACTGGGGAAGTCCCAGTCCCGGAGCAAGAAGATGCTTTCACTTATGGAAACCTACACTAGATAATGCCATGCTTTCCTTTTTCCTTCAATTTTCAGTGATTCAAACAAGGGAGTTGATTTTGGAAAACAAAATAAATATATAGAAAGGTGATAAAGGTTTATTTTTAGAAGAGGATTTGTCCAAGCTTAAGCCAAGGTACAATTAATAAATCAAATTTGAGGACCCAGTTGCAAGAACTATACAAGTTAAGTATAAAATGTAGCTTTATCCCTATCTATTAGCTAGTATGAGGATTACAGCAAGAGTTATGGTTGAAAATAAGTACTTACTCAACATATAAACTTACTTTTTTGACTAAAAAAAACGTATAACTTACTTTAGTTAAGAAAATCATTTTAATTATGAATGAAAATAATTATAGATCAGACAGACTAAAATTGATAAAAGTTGAAAGATAAATGAGAGAAGGGAGATGTTTTGTGCATTTGCTTATGATTAAGTCATTTGTTGCACAATTACTGTCTCTTGCATCATCAATACTTAATCATGATTCATGAAAATGTCTGGAGCTTTAACTTGGTGATTCGAAGAAAATTGAACGACAACTTCAGCAATAGCAATGAAGAAAAGGATAGAACTTTATATACCATCGATGTGTCACTAACTGTTCTCAAATGTGTATACGAAGAAAATCATTTCACTTTTACTAAAATAAAGTCTTGAACACATGCCACATTGTAAACACTACTTGTCAGAAAATCAATGTATAAATAATAATGATAATCTATTATAATTATAATCATTGTTAGTCCAAAAATTTGTTTTGCTGCGGGTCACATGGAAATGTAGCAAACAGCGTGCATGGAGAACCATGATTTCACATGGAGTAGAATTGGGACACCCATCATCATTCATGATTCATCCTCCATATCATAGCACCATGAATCATTGCCGGCGACATGTGTATACAAGAAGTGCACGTAGGAATCAATCATATGTACGCAAATACGCACGAACAGAATAGGCATTGTCTGTCAAGTGATGATGAAATTTGACTCTAAGCAAGTCATATCACATTCTAAACCTCCGACAGAGGAGACCGGGTGCTGAAACATTTTACTTTTCAAGCGATCAATCGTGTCAACTTGACTTTTTAGGTCGGGTTTGATATCCTCCAAATTTAGTCCACGTCCTTCTATCATAAGCAGGTCATTCACGTTAAACCGATGATAACCAACTCTTAGGTATCTCCCTAATCCTTGTAAATATCTCCGAACATAAGTCAATCTTACTCAAGTTTATGTCATAAACGTATATTGGTGTGTTTCGACATATCTACACAATGGAATAATCTTGCAAAATAGAATGCTCTTCTAACCTTCCCTGGCCCCCAAAATTCTCGAATGACTTTGGAGATCTGTTGCCTCCAACCAGAGTGATCTAACTAGCAATTACAAGATGATCATTATATTAGTACGGGAGAATCTCACCTATTGTTGTTGTGTTAGGGAAGGACACTTAAAAAGAAGGGTTTTCCTTCACCGGACAGGACAAGACAATGCTTCTAACTTTTTTCAATTTTTATGTCTTTATCCTTATAAACAATTCTTTCTAGCTTTAGTAAAAGAAAGAAGTGGTCTCAAAGGCAGTGCTGGGAAAAAGAAAAAGCAGGGCACACATGTATCTTTGCTTTTGATCCTCCACTTCAATTCCAATCCTGAGAAAAAGCTCAAGGGAAACAACTCCATGCGTGAGCCTGTCGTTCTTGGAGAAAAGTGCTGGGTATTGAAGTTCTTTATAAGATTCATTTTTCTCATAAGCAGTTATTTGCGCATAGTATCCAGAGTTAGCACTATAGCTTGTTTCCAATATTCAGAGGCCGGATCGAACCAAGCCTCCGCAATTTTCAGAATCTCATTGCCGAGTGGCCTATTATCCCTGATCTAACAACGCAATTCAAACAAAAATGGAATGATGGTTCTGGGATCTTGGGTAGAGTGGGGCGATATTTTCAATAGGTAAATTATGTAAAAAGTGATATACATATTGCTTATTCTAGCAAGACCATCTGTAGGGCCATCGTTAACCATTAGTATCCAACTTGTTATTTGAGGTGCAAAACAATCGATGAACAAGTGAAAACTGTCTTGTCCAAACTCATTTTGGTTATCATAGTAAACTAATTTCGAGTAACCGTGATGGGCCCTGTCAAAAGTCACCTGCTTCGAGAGACTACTTCATTCATCATGACTGATTCATTCCCCGCATTGGTTACGAAATAAGACCATACAACTCAATGAAGATCATCTATAAATTCTTGTCTCTTGGGTAGCTGTGCGTGATTTATGCAGACAAGAGATCACCAATCATGGGCATTCCACACATTGGGCCAATCGACCCATGTTTTAGTGGGCTGGTCCATTTCTGCTTTTTGGGGTCAAAAAGCCCGTTTAAGTTAATTAAGATTAAGAAACATAAAAGCTACTTCGCACTATAGTAATTTTTTGAGTCCATTAAAATATCCGAGTCCGATAAGGAAGAGGTTAGATTCTTTTTCGGCCATAAGAGAAAACTGTCCCATTTCAATTATTTATCAAATACCAAAATAGAAATATGGGCCATGGGCCTCCGGCCCATCTCTTCGTAGAGTGGAATATGGAAAATTGGTTTTTATTTCACATTTTATATTCGTATTTCTTAATATTATTATTTGAAGGGGTATATTTTCTTTCATGCAAATAGGCGGAAACTTTCCTCCCTTTAGTTTGAGGGTTGCAAATTATAAATATCATCATATGCAAACTTGGATACAATTAAAAGTGGGTGATGTCCATATTTGTAGCCCACCAATCAAAAATATGATTGGATAAAAATATGACCCTTACTTAGAACATGTAAATCTAGCTACATGTTGAGGTAAAAAATTGAGTGCAGTTTCAATTCCGAACAATCCAAAATGAAGTCTGCCTCTCTAGTCAAATCAAAGGCATACCATCCACTCTAAAATTAGAGAATTCACAAAGTATTACTTTTTCGGAGACTCCCTTAGAATTCTTCACAGTGTTCTTAAGACAATGACCCAAGGGGCTTGTGTCAAGTAAAGAGTGGAACACGAAACCTCGCTCTAGTTGAAGTGCCATATCTCGATTAGTTTACCTCGACCAATCCTTTTGGTTACCATGTGCATTATCTATTACCGATTAACCTCGAAAGCAGTTTCAACTTCAAATTTTATTAAAAAAATTCCATAAAAATTAATGAGTATTATCAAAAGAAGAATTAGGATCCTACACTGTGTTATAAGGGACCAGACCAGATTCTAAAGATGTCCGGAAGACAAAAAGTTGATTACTTAATCTTTTTCATTTTCGAAAGTGGAAGTCTGATAGTTATTTTGTTACCCAAATTGAGTTCATTGTGCAAAACAAACACAATGTTCAACCCCTTTTCTTTTTCCTTTAAAGCGTTACTTTTTTCACTTTTTCTTGTCAGAGACAACAGGCGTACCCTTCTGCTGGTTTTATTAACTAAGCTTCTAGCAATTCAAGGACCTGCGCATGCCTAATCAAACCTAATAAATTCACTTGAAATGATAAGTACATGAGTAATAATAGGTCAACTAGTGTTCATAGAAGAGTCAAATAATCTCATAACCTAGGACCAGCCATCCTTTCATCCAAAGTCAAATAATCCATCCGACACGTATGGCAAAACAAACCCCAATCTTGTGGCCACTCTCTCTAAACCAAATTTCATAACGACAAACATCACTTGATAAGCGATGATTTACGTGATATTACCTTGAAATAGTTTAATTCCTTGAGCAATGAGCCTTTACCTAAGTCTCAGACAAGAACAAAAAATTGGGGAACAATAATTGTGCGAAAGAAATTACAAAAAAAGGTAAACGATTGTGTGATCGTACACAAACTCACCTACACACCTTCTTTTATAATGTCTTTTTTCACGTGTCCATTTTCTTTCTTGCAACTACTCATATCATTTCTGATAGTGCATAGCTGGAGAAAAAGAAAGAAATAAAAAGTACCCAACATTGATTCTCTCTCCCCCCACAAAATAGCGACCAAAATAGATAAATAAATAAATCTGTAAATTCATAATTTACCATAATAGATTATGAGTTATGACTGTGGGCTTCTATAGAGGTCCATGATTAATAAATATATTAATGCCACTATTTTATCCTTAATTAAACACATGTTCATGTACATTACAGAGAGCCTTTAAATATTTAGTTTAGCTTGAAGCTGAATGCTATTTGGCCATATTACCTTTTCCTTTCTATTTTCCTCCTCTCTTTTTTTTTTTTTTGCCTTTTGATGCAGTGGAGAGAGAGTAGATAATTGGGCAATGTTTGATTCTGCCACATATCTTATGATGATACCCTAGAGATTATGCCGGATTTGGATTCGATAGCCATTAATGGCCCTAACCAGCCCTACAATCCAAAGAAGATTATAATAAGGAAGTTTCACAGCATGGTGATGATGATTCATTTCAGCTCATAATGAACTGTAACTATGCTTATTCACCATCACACAAACCACCCATTAATCCCTAATGATACATTAATCATACTTTAATTTTTCTGTAACTACATAATCAGTAAGGTGTCTGCAAAAATAGGTTGAATTTAAGTGAGTTAATGACCTTAATTAGTCCTAAGGATCATGCAGCTTTTGCTTTATTGTCATTTCGGTTGAGAACTGGTGGGGATCACGTGGTCTGAATGCTATGAAGTGATAGTTTAGTTGACCCAATAATGTACTAATTGAATTGTCTTTACAATAAAGGACAATATGTATTATATCAAACGTAGGATCATTCGTGTTTAAGGATTTTCAGACAAGAAGGCCCTCGGCAAAAAAAAAAAAAAAAAAAAAAAAAAAAGAAAAGAAGGAAGAAGAAAGAAGTAGAAAAGGTAAAGTGGTTCATGAGTTGGGGAATAAAAATTAATTTGAAAATTCATTTTTGACATCAAAAACATAAAAAAGAGGGAAAGTGCCTCGCTGGGGATTATAATGAGACTTTGTCTTTACATTTTGTGTGTGGTGTAAAGCTACATGGGCTGAGTCTGCATTTCCTAATAAATTGCAGCCATAGTTGTGTTTGCCCGTCTTTTTTGTTTTATTTATATTGTTCTCTTTTTCCCTGACATGAATGACAAACGATTCCTCCTCCTCCTCCTCCTCCTCTTCTTTTTTTTTCTTCTTCTTCTTCTGAGAAATGAAACTCTAAGGCCCAAGAGCTTTCACAGAGATGAGGTTAGCTGATCATGTCTACTCTTATTGTTTGATTCGGTTGCTAGTTCTGAGATTTTCAGCTGACCAGGAGCAATGTGCAGTAATTGTCGTATAATTTCAGATTAGTTTGTTCAGTTTTGCTTTGGGATTGGTTTTGTCTCAGATGTAATCAGTTGTCATTATCAGTATTTTTCAGAATTAGAGGCGACAGATGTTGCAGAATCTGATTCTGTTCTTAAAATGGAAGTTTTTGAGATTGAAGCACGAACAATGTGCAAGAATCTGTCTTGTAATTCCAGATTAGCTTGTTCATGTTTGCTTTGTTTGGATTTCTCTCATCTCAGATCATAATTAATTGTCATGGTTAGTATATTTCAGAATTAGAGGTGAAAGATAGCAGATGTCAACACCTAGTTGATGATCAAGTTTTCAGTAAGCAATTGAGTTTGATGCTATACACTAGCTAAAAACAAAAATGAGTTTGATGTTGAGCTTATGAATCCCCACATAGACTCTGGCAATTTTTATTGCTATGTAACATGTATGTCTAAACAGTGTACTTCGCATGAATCTAAGTCATACGGTCATCAATTATCTTATGCCTTGCAGTGTTAACAAGTATCCACATTGGTCATTTAGATGTAGTCTGGTGTGTTCCGGTTTATGATCATCAGCATTGGTGGAATGCCTAAGTTCCATCAAGACATAAATTTTTGAAGAAGAAGACCCATAAGAAGAAAAAAGGAAAAGAAAACCTGCTGGCGATGAATGGGTTCGTCCCGGAAAGATCAACGCCCTGGAACGTGTACGCGGGCCCCCACTCTAGCACTTCGTCGCCAGGGGAACTCGACACCGAAGCTCCGTGGAAGAGCCTTGGAGCATCCATCAACGCGATCTCTTTCGGCTTCGTGGCCACGGCCATTCTGGTTGCGATGTTTCTCATCATGGCCATCTTCGAGCATCTTTTCAGACCAACAACTCCCTCTCCCTCTTCATCATCTCAAGAGCATCAGGCGGCTGAGGTTTCACTGGAAGCAGGACAACCTCGGAAGCTTGTGAACCAAGACCAGCACATGGTAAATCTGTCTTATTCACTCATATGCCATTGTCCTCAGTTGTTCTGTGGGGCCAAGTCACTAGTTAACATGGGTTCTTCAAATGCTGCCATATTTCTTCAGATAATTTTTCAAGAATGATAAATTATTTTTGTGCAGTCAATGCGATGGAGAGGGCTAGCTTGATTGTTTTCTAGATACATAAATTTGACTGCTACTAGGATTCATACAAGACATCTAAATATGGACTAGTCTTTGGACTGTCATGTCAAGCTTAATTCTTGTTTGTCTTCTTGCTGTCTTAACATTTCACTAAACTGAAAAATGACCCTCCAATTTTCTTCTTCTGATCTTCTCTTGTGATTCTTTTCCACTTCAACTTGCAGGTGACTACATCCAATGCTTCAGACTACACAGTATTGATGCCTGGAGAGTTTCACCCCACCCACATTGCCCAACCTGCTCCTTTATCCTGTCCAAGAGAAGGCATTTTTGGCCTTCCCATGAAATTAATTTTGTTTGCCCTTAATTAGTACTCTCATTCTCTCTTGTATCTATCTTCGGGGAAATCTTTTTTTAACCTCTTTCTCAACAAATTATTCGTGAAATTATCATCCCGTGATTGAGCATTGCATCCTGTGGTTTATGTTAATGAGCGGGACGGGCACTTGTTGAGCGTGATTCAGATGCATGTTTTTAGCTCTCCAGAACTGGTACAGAAATGCACTCCAAACAAGTCTCAGGATCAATTCATGTAGTACGTTCCCGTTTCGGAGATCTGATAACCCCAATCCAACTGCAACAGTGTTTCCACGGAGAAATAACAAAAAAAAAAAAAAAAAGTGACTCCGAAACAGTATTTAAACAACAGATCGAGATTATTAACCAAGACATAAAAGCAATGATTGGACATGCATATATTAAATCATGTCCATTTGCATACCTATGATGAAATATTTGGTACAATCTTGCAAGTCCTGGCTATAAATCAGAAAACTAAATTTCTTATGAGTGGATAAAAGTTTCATATAACCGAGGGAAGTTTTCAATATAACCCTGAGTTTTTGGCCCCTTGTTATCCAATTGATGATGGTCATTCCACATATCTTTGGACTGACAATTGACATCCCTCATGGTGTTCTTTTTTTAGAAGCTCATCCTCGAAGAGTTTATACATGACTCTGCTCTTCCCATCTCTGCTAAAGTTGCAGAGATTATAACTTATTCTACATGGTCTTTTCCTGGGGTTTGATCTAATGATTTGATGATTATTATATGGGCTGCCATTTGATGGCACTCTTCTGGAGGGCAAAGTTCTATGTACAGCTTCTGTTTCTGGTACATGGACCATTGCTATTGCCGGACTTTCGAAACAAGAACACTAAGGTGGATTGGTGCAGTCTAATATGGTTTGCTCTTCCTAGATCTGCTCTGATCTCTTGGATGGCCATTCTTGAATAGACTTCCCACTTTTGACAGGCTTTAGAGTCGACGGTTGCCTGCTCCTACTTCTCCTCTTTGTGT
The DNA here is from genome assembly GCA_024733475.1 of Syzygium grande. Taxonomy (NCBI): domain Eukaryota; kingdom Viridiplantae; phylum Streptophyta; class Magnoliopsida; order Myrtales; family Myrtaceae; genus Syzygium; species Syzygium grande. The sequence goes on from JAMXDD010000009.1 coordinate 31,569,327, forward strand.
ACTCTGCGATTAATGTGACGTGTCTTGAGCACACCTTTTCTTTGGCTGTGGTTTCTCTTGACAGCAGCGGAATGAGTGTTAAGCTTATATTCTATCGATAGAACTCCTGCAGACTGGGATTATGATAAATCTGTTCGAAAAATTAAAGAAACATAGACTTGATTTTGTTACTCATAGTCATAGTGTTGAGAGCTCGCACACTGTTATATAAAATCCCACGTTCACACTATAAATTAGATGAACAGATCTTCCTTTTTAGCTCGTGAAGTTCTTGGCAAAGGCTGAAGAAGAACAAGAAGAAGAAGAGGAGGAGGAGGTGATGGGGAAAATTGTCCGAAAAGTCCTAAATCACTTTTGCCAATTTAGTTTTAACTTTTCAGTTTCGCCAATTGAGTCCTAAACATTTTGACAATTTGTCAATATAGTCTATCCGTCTAATTTTGGCTTGAAATTGCCGACGTGAATGTCAGCCGTCCTATGTGGCACGGTCTGAGTTGACATGGAAACTTTGTTTTGCATTTTTAATTTTTTATATTTTGATTATCTTTTTTCTTTTCTTTTTCATTTTTTCTCCGTGGGTCGCTAGGCCTTGGTGATGGCCACACTAACCAAAGGCAATGATCGGCGAGGGTCGCCCTCGCTAGGATTCAGCAAGGGGCGACCTCGCCAAAGGCCAGCGAAGGTCGACCTTACCAGCTTTGGGCAAAGGGCAACCTCACCAACCTCTAACAAGGCTTGACCTCACCGGATTTGGCGAGGGCAAGCCTCGCTAGATCCTGATGAGGGCAACCTTCGTCGGTCATTGCTTTTGGCTAGTCGCTGACCATTGCTAAGGGCTAGCGACCGGTTGAGAAAACATGAAAAAAAAAGAGAGGAAAGAAAAAAAGAAATTAAAAATATAAAAACTTAATAGAAAAATGAAAACATACTTTAAAAAAATTATTCACCTCAGCGCCGGTCATGTCACGTAGGACGATCAACGTCCATGTAGGCAATTTTCCACCCACAATTAGTCGGATGGACTACGCTGGCAAATCGTGAAAATGTTTAAAATTCAATTTGTAAAATTAAAAAATTCAGGATTGAATTGATCGAAATAAGAGGATTTTTGGATAATTTTTCCAGAGGTAGAATGAAGGCGGGTGAAAATGAGAGCATTTGAAACCTCCCTCGTCGTGGGATGCTGTTCTCTTGAACACACAGCATGGCGACAAAGAACATGTGCGCGGCCTCGTCCTTCGGCACTCCTCTCTTCGCTAGTTGGTTGTGGCAATCTTCGTCCTCTGGATGGTGTCCCCACCGTCCCCAAAGCCGCCCACGGGCCGACGCCCCGTCAAGAGCTCCAGGAGCACGACCCCAAAGCTGTACACGAAGCTCTTCTCGTCCACCTGTAAGGTGTAGGTGTACTCCACGACAAGAATGGATTCTTTGTTATGAAATACGCTCAATTAGTGATCTCGAGACCTTCGCTAGGACAATTTTAATGTTATTATGTGTAGTGCCATATTTTCTTCGAAGCTTTCGACGCCACGAATGATGATCATCATGTCAAGTATGGAAATAGGCACGTTGTCAAAGTTCCACTCCATTTGAGTGGGTCGAAGAAGATGGAAAACGGCCATTCTGGATAAGCTTTTGCTAGTTTTGTCAAGGTGAATCAACATGAAATCTAGTTTTGTAAAACTGAATCAACCTGAATTGGCACTCATTAATGTTTCCTGATTTTTGGTCCCGAACTGCATGATTGTAGTTAAAGAAATCACTCTCCACAGAGCATCAGAGCAAAAGGGGGCCAATTAATTCAGGACAAAAGCAAAAAAGAAGAAGGGGAAAACGGGAAGAATAGAAAAGCAAAAGGAGCCAAAAACATACATAATTATTTTTGTTTTTTTTACCAAAAACAAAATTAAAAAAAAAAAAAGCAAAAACGAGACAGTGGGGGTAGTGTGTAGGGTCAGAAATGAATCCAAGAAAATATCCATCTTTACGTAATTTTCAGAGAATTTTAGTTGACCCATTAGATTCCAATTTATTAGAATTTGACTGGACCATGGACCCTACTCTAAGTACCAAGTCCCATTGGGTAAAGATTTTGAGGGATTGTGTTCTTGAGTGACATTTTCAATTTCCCTTTTTCTTGGGGTCAAATACACCAGAAATGTTGCATAGAATTCAGAACCTTGAGAATTGAACTACGTAGAGAGTTGGGATCAGAGAAATGTTCTGATAGCCTTATATGTGGTTAATGAGTAATTGTGAATAATCTTGTGAATTACTAATCAATGAATGATGATAAAGAATTTAAGTGTGTCATACTAGGGGCAATGTAACCGTAGGACCTTGCGATCGCCAACATGCACTCTGACCCTCCAACGTCTGCCAAGAACTTGGCCAACCCAAAGTCGGCGATGTGTGCCTTGCAGCTCAAGTTTAGCAGAATGTTGTTCGACCTCACCTCTTGGTGAAGGATCAGCAGGCAACAGTCGTCGTGCAGGTAGCACAAGCCTTTGGCGGCTTCGACGCGATCTTGTACCTCAAGTACCATCCAAGGAACGCACCTTTCTTCCCATGCAGCGTCTCACCTAGGCTCCTGTTTTTCATGTACTCGTAGACGAGGAGATTGGCTTCTTTGTTCGAGCAGAATGCAAGGAGCCTCACGATGTTCCTTCTCTCGGGTGTCAAGGTTTTCTTGAGTGGATGGAATTTCGTGGTAAACTTGAGTAGTATTACTTGAGTGATCAAAAAGAGAAATGCTACCCTCCTGTTCATATGACAGAAATGTTTGTCACGTCATGAGGTAAATTATACACGTCTCAGTATACATTTTTGGAGTCATTTAAAAAAGGAAAAATTTTAATTAAGAACCCAAAGTGAGTGTATTTTTTCAAAAGAGGACCCCAAGTGGACAATGTGTCCATGAAGGACCCAAAGTGCCCAAACCAGTCTCAAATAAGGACTTTGGCTTGCCAGCTGGCCAAATGTTCACCGACCGGCGAGCATGAGACATTTATGGCATCGGAATAGGGGCAATTTTGTCTTTTTCTTTTATTTTTCCTTTTTTTCTCTTTGCCCTTATGGCCATTGCTAGCGACATCCGTTGGCCTCAGGCGAGGCCGCCTTCTCTGGCATCGGGCGACGGTCACCCTCGCTTGGGTGGGCAAGGGTGGCCCTTGCCGGCATCGGGCGACGGTCGCCCTCGCCTGGGCTGGTAAGGGCGTTCCTTGCCAAGGGCAACCCTTGCCCTCGCTAGATCTGACAAGGCCAAGGGTGGCCCTCGTCGGATTTGGCGAGGGTAAGAGCAAGGGTTGCCCTCGTCGGATCTAGCGAGGGCGACCCTTGCCAGACACCATCGAGGCCGAGGGCCGCTCTCGCCACAACCCTCACCAGCCCAAGCGAGGGCGGCCCTCGCCGAATCTGGCAAGGGTGAAGGCGGCTCTCGCCCGCCCAGGTGAGGGTGACCCTCGCCCAATGTCAGCGGGGGCCACCCTTGCCCACCTAGGCGAGGGTGGCCGTCGCCTGACACCGGTGAAGGTGACCCTCGCCTGATGCCGCCGACTGTGGCCACAAGGGGAAGAGAGAAAAGAAAGAAGGAAAAAGAAAGAAAGAAAGAAAAAGAAAACAAAAGGACAAAATTGCCCCTATTTCAGTGCTGGAAGTGTTTCACACTCATCAGCCGGCAAGCCGAGGTCCTTATTTGAGATTGGTTTGGGCACTTTGGGTCCTTCATTGACACATTGTCCACTTGGGGTCATCTTTTGAAAACACCCACTTTGGATCTTTAATTGAAATTTTCTGTTTAAAAAATTAAGATATCATTAATGTGACCTCAAAAGAAATTGTGAATATTGGACGGTTTTATCATCACCCAGCCCCAATTACGAAGTAGACAATCAGAAAGTAAGCATAATCGCATTAAGAGAACCAAGAGAAAAAAGTGAAACTCCAATCATAAATGCATGCATGCGGAAGGGAAAGTAAAGAAAATAAGGAAATTAAAAGAACACGAGGACAGAAAAATCACATTAGTTTGCATGGTAATCAACTTCCATATGCTTGTCCAAGAATGAGCTTTGATATGGCAATTCCTTAATCGAAATTCTTAGGGTTAATAATGCAAATAATTTCTGAATTTTGGCTCAATGTGCAATATGGCTTATAAACTTTTAATTTGTTTAATGTTGTTATTAGACTGTTGGTACATGTTCAATTTAGTCGACTATATAAAGGTTTATGAAAATGTAGAAAAAGTTTATGAATTACATTAAACAAATTAAAAGTTTAGGGACGACATTGCACATATAATTAAAATTTGAGAACTACATTGAATAAATTAAAAGTTCAATGACAATAATATATATATATATATATATATATAGGCCAATGTTTAGGGACCATTGTGTCGTTTTCTCAAATTCTTATATTAAAGTCGGTGGATGGCAATAGCAAAAGGGTGAAAATACAGTCCACAAAATTTCATTTCATGTTTTCATTGAGGTAGAGATTTGGTAGGTAAGTTCTTAATTTTTATATCTTTTATTTTTATTTTTTGGTATTAGAGTTGATAGGTGATCTTTAAGACTAATTTTGTTTTTAAATATCTTTATCAAGTTGGAAAATAGATACTTGCCATTGTTCTCATTGTCAATTTTCAAACTAAAATTAAAAGTTTGATTTCACATTTGACCATGCAACAAAAATTCTTCAACGATAGTATATCGATGAACATTGCTGTAGACAAATTTATAAAGACTTGGAAGTGATGATTTGCTTTTACAAATAAATTTGAAAATGATAATTATTATTCAGCATTCTCAACGCTTGAGTCTTGTGTAATCAGTATGGGTAAAATAAAAAAAAAATGTACCATCTAATTATAAATTAACTTTCATATTTTCACAATAAAATTGAGTTTTCTACTAATGAGTTTGAATTTCCACGTAAAGTGTTTGATAAATCACTTATTGGCTAAATAAAAAAGAAACTATCTTAAATTAAGTATTGTAGTCAATCTAACTAACTAACAAATTAATGTACTTTATATTCATAATCGATCAACATCTCATTTGATATACCCTCACTACGGCAGCCAAACAAGATCTCTGGAAACTTTCACATTTTCACAAAAAATGTAAATGTCTAAGCAATTTTGCATGTATGGCTTGGACATTGCAAGCATAAATAGGTGGGTTCGCTTGACTTAACTAAAGTGCAATTTAGGCCGTTCACAATAAACATTGTTATGGAGCCAAATATGCCGTCAAAAAGGACCCTTCCATAGGATTAATACATCGACTTTCTTAAATATTTTTAATTTCCTATAGTGAGATATTTAAGACTATCTTTGATAATATGACTCAAATATATGCCTAATCTACCATTGATATCTAATTATTGGATGGTCCACTTACTGGTAAAGAATTAATTGATCTTAAAATAAAAATCAGTCAAATCAAGTATATTTTGCTTATTTCAAGTGTGAAATGATACGAATAAGACTTGTTCATTTGACCTCCTTTTTTTGTGGCTTTTTTTAGCGTAACTTTTTACTTGCTTTAGAGTGATATAATATGGAAAATGCTTAGGTGATTGCACCATTACATTCCCAAGGAAACCAGAAGACTTTTTTGTCCAATTATCTTGGGAGACAATTCCCATAAACAACAAAATTTTAATAAAAGTAAGTTTAAAAGAAAACCTAATATTATTAATGACCAAAATTCAGATAATCACAAATATGAAAATGATGTCTTTTTGCAAACAATAGGCTAACTTGGGTTTCCTGTTTATCTTAACGAATATAAAAATTTGAAAAAAAATCCAATATAAATATGTATATAATTTACATATTGGATGTTTAATTTTATTTATTTATGGAATCTTAAATCTTATTTATTTTTATTTCTGTCACTATCTAAATTTTGCAGTCAATTACCCCCATAGTTTTATTTATTTTAGTCATTATCTAAATTTTGCAGTTAATTACCCCCACGGTTTTCTTTTATAATGTTGTTGGGTTTATTTTTTAAAAGGTTAATACCATGAAAAATCCTAAACTGATACACTTGTGATAAATTTACCTCAAATCAATTTTTTGATCACGAAAAATCCCAAACTAGTACACCGATGATAATTTACCCCAAACTAATTTTTTAACCCCAAAAAACTCCAAACTAGTACACATGTGATAAATTTGCCCTAAACTAATACATCTATGACAAATTTACCCTCTGTTAACTTCCATCAAAGTTTACCGTTAAATTTGTTGATGTGGATGACACATGGTGACATGGTATGGTGATGTGGCAAGTCCACATGGAAATCCATGGGGTAAATACCACGAAAAACCCCAAATCAGCCTATTGACGAAGGGTAAATTTATTACAAGATTATCTATTTGGGGTAAATTTGTCACATGTGTACCGGTTTGAAGTTTTTTGTAGAAAAATTAGTTTGAGGTAAATTTGTTATGGGTGTACCAATTTGGGGTTTTTCGTGGTTAAAAATTTAGTTTAGGGTAAATTTGTCACATGTGTACCAGTTTAGGGTTTTTCATAGTCAAAAAATTAGTTTTAAATTTATCACAAATGTAAATTTGGGGTTTTTCGTGGTTAAAAAAATAATTTGTCACAAAAATATCAGCTTAGGGTTTTTTGTGGTATTAACCATTTTTTAAAATATCGCACACATGCAAAAGCAATTATTTTCTACGGCAAATCAGTATCTGATTACCTATCATAAACAAAATAAAATTAATGGTTCAAGTTGCACTGTCACTTAGCAAAAGTAACGAGATTGTTACGCAAGCAAAGTCCATTTTTTAATATATATCTAATATACATATATTGGTCAAGGTTTCTTATATAGTTAAAGCCATTAATAACTTTCATCCAAAACCCTAGAAACTTTCTTCCTCTTTCCCATGGCATCTTCTCCTCCGCATTTTGACTCGAAAATAGCAGTCATGGGCTACCCCACTCCTTACCTCCTCTGAGGGGACATCAGCCGGGTGAACACGCATCCGACTTTCCTCACCGTCCCCACCCACCTCAACTGCACACCCTTTTCCAATTCGTAGCCACAAAGCAGAATGTCTGACGGATGGATGCTGGACGCATTAGACATGTGGAATCTTTGTGTCACGTTGACTGCCGTGTTAATATGTTTTACAGTGTCACTAGTTTTTTGCCATCTTCATTTGTGTCCTCATTGGGTCTGATTACCCAATATTGAAAGTCGCTTGGCTGACTATGTCCAATCTCACAGTCACCGCATCCACCGAGGCTACATGGATAACTGCCCTCTTGGAGGAGAGATCGGATATTCACGGAAACTCGTTCTTCCGTGAAGTCGAGTGCTTCCTCTATTACCATTGAGACACAACGTAACCCTTGGCATTAGCATCAGCGGAGCCATTTGTGCTGCGGGCTGCCGACAAGATGTGATAAAGGCAAAGATGATGATAGAGAGGCTCAAGGAGGCGGTGGTTGAGGACGTGGATTGAGAGCGGAGGTCAGTTGGGACAGTGACCGTCGAGTTGGGCCTGATAATGTGGGCCACGTACGTGCTTGGGTCGTGGTGGAAGAAGGGCTATGGTCGCATTGAAACTTATTGCGAGAACTTGAGGGTTGCGAATTCTATAGAGTAGGGAAGCTTAGTGATAGCGATGATTTATTCACCAACGATAATCGTCCGTCCAATAATCTTCCATCGTGCGCTTATACTGATGTCATTTGAATCAATCCACAACCCCACACTAAGGAGCTGCTATTGATATTAAGGTTTATGAGCCCGCCTTGAGCTCTTTTTAGCCATAATGGTCCTTCACTTTTTCATCCATTATTTTCTGATCCATGATTTTTTTCTTTGCTTCTATTTTTTTATAGGATTCCAAATTATTGCTAGTGACTATGCTTCCCTCCCCCCTTAGAATTCACAAAAGCAATCCTCAAGTTGTCGCAGTGAGCTTTAACGCGGTCGTAGCCCTTCTTCCACCATGACCCAAGCATGTACTTGCCCCGCATCTACAAGCCCAAATCGACGACCACTGTCCCTTTGGACCTTCGCTTTCAATCCATGTCCTCAACCATTACCTCCTTGAGTTGAGCCTCTCCATCATTATCTTCACCTTTATCACAGTCGTGTTTGCAGCCTGCGGCACGAATAACTCCACTAACGCTAATGCAAAGGGTTGCGATGACTCCCACTAGTAGTAGACGAAGCACTCAAACACATGGAACAACAAGTTAACGTAAATATCTAGTTTTTATTTTTTTATCAAGAGGGCGGCTTTTTAAGTAGCCCCGGTGGACGCAGTGACTATGAGATTGAACACAGTCAACCTGGCGACTTTCAATGTGGGGTAATAAGGCCCAATGAGGAGGCAAAGGAATATGGTGAAAATTAATAACACTAAGAAACAGATCAACACGACAGTCAACGCAACACAAAGAATCCATGCATTCGATGCGTCCGGAATCCATCTGTCGGACATTCTGCATCGTGGTTGTGGGTTAAAAATGGGGTCGTGCGACTGAGTCGGGTGGAGAAAGTGAGGAAAGTTGGATGCGTATTCACTTCGCTGTTGTCCACTTGGCAAAGGCTGAGGAGTAGGAGCAGTCCATGATTGTTGTTCTCTAGTGGAAATGCGTGGGAGGAGATGACATGGAAAGAGGAAGAGGGTTTTCTAGGGTTTTGGATGAAAATGAAAATTGGCTTTAACTGTATAACATACATTGGCCAAATAATGTCTATTAAATATATAAAAAAATGGAATTTATTTGCATAACAGTACTGTTGCTTTCGCTGAGCAACAGTGCAACTTGAACCAGTTATTTTATTTTATTTATGACGTGCAACCAACCAGATACTTATTTGTTTCTGAAAATAATTTCTTTTGCATGTGTGCAATGTTTAAAGAAATAAACCCAACAACATTATTCAGAAAAAGAAACATGGGGTAATTAAATGCAAAATTTAGATGGTGAAATATTGATTCGAAATAAAATAAATAAAATTTAAGAGTCCATAAATAAAGAAAATTAAATATTCAATATGCAAATTATATACATATTTATATTGGAATTTTTTCAAAAGAAAACTATTCGTTAAGACACGCAGGAAACTTACTTAGGTTTTGTTCATTTTGTGAAAAATAAGTGATTTGGAAAATATTTTCCGAAAAATAATCGCTTGTATCGCTTACAAAAATAAATGAATGGAAAATTTTTTTATCTCCCACAAAAATAGTTGGGCTTAAATTGTTATTAATGATGAAAAATATTTTCCGTTAACTAATTTTTCTAAATGATATAAGCAATCATTTTTCAGAAATTATTTTCTAAATCACTCATTTTTCGTGAAACGAACGTACCCTTAAGTTAGCCACATTTTTTGAAAAAGAAAGTTACTTATATCTCTTGATCTGGATTTTGATAATTAATAAAAAGAAAAATCAAGATACAATGTGATGTAGAAAGTAAAATGAATATAAATTATTTTATACTAAGGATTACAATTTCTTGTACAACAAAAAAGCATGACTTGAATGTAATATGAATTATTGAGAAATTTGAACCTAAATTGGATACACCATTATGATATAACATGACGCGGATAGTCAATTCTAATCGAATAATACGAGAAGGCTAGCCATTGTATTTCATCCTTCTAATTATCAAAATTTTAATAGTTTTTTTCTTTAGATTTTTTCCTTTTTTTAATTATGAAATTACAGTGATTAACCCATCTGCTTGCCTGCAAACAAATTTAACCAAATAGTATATATATGTTTCCTCACAATGTATTTTAATTATTTATATTGAGAGTTTTCAATTCTTTATATATGTGGGTATATAAGAGTGAAATGAGAGTAGGAGGTGTTAGTCATAAGAAGAGCTCTCATTTATACATATTCATAGAGCTCTCTAGACATTACGGTTTAGAGGTAATGTCGAGTTGGAACCAATGATCCCCATTCGTTGGATCTCCATTCGGCATGGATTCTCCCAAACCCTTACTTAACGTCACCCCTAACTTCACTTGACGTTGAGATATTCAATTTCGATTAACCCTAAGACTGCACTTGGCCGTCTGAATTTTTATCCAGGATCGGATCGGATTGGATATGATATGAAATACAAAGGATTTGATATATCCTATCTACTATTAAGTAAATTGCAGTAATAAAGTCGGATATTTTCACATATTACGATATCCATTATTTGCTATGAATGTTATATTAGTGTAAATGAACTTAAAAATTGTACAAACGGAGATAATAAAAATTTCTCATGACACTCTTGCCTATTTCATTTTTATTTATTTTTTTATTATTTATCCCTCTCTTTTTTTATTATTTTCTTTTTTATTTCTTCCTCTTCCATTATTCTCTAATAAAATTTTATTAAATAGTAAACTATACAAATATGCCTAAAATATGTAATACATATAAATACTAAATGTGTATATATATAATTTATATCATAAGATAGAAAGAAATTTAAATATATAAATAAAAATAAGAATAAATAAAAACGAATTTATTGCTTTTTTTTGTTATTTAGAATTTTTTATATTAAAATTGAAATATTATTTATATTCAAATATTATTTTAATTTTATTAATTTAACAAGTTTGTTATTCGAGAAAGATAACTTTTATATTATGGATATTAAAAATCCTATCCACCTTTATCCCACCTCTCCCATGAAATAATTTTATTCGGACTATATCTTTTATATATCCGATTTTATCCTATCTTGAGCAGCTACCAAATATGGGATAGGATAAAATTTATTTTATTCCGAATTTTATCCCGACTACCAAACGTAGCCTAAGAGAATTTTATATAAAAAGTCGTCACTAATCTATTGGAGTTGGTTAGAAACCAAGTGAACTATAAGAATAAATGTTTCTCTATACAAGATCAGGGACTTGATTATATTAGTTATCTAAATAATGTATTTTCTACACCTAAACTTAATCATTTGTCAATTAAGTGTCACATGCAGTTTTCTTATTCAATAATGAGTCCTAAAGCTATAGTCCGCTAAGTAACCATGCACCATTTATATATTTTTTATGATCCTAAAATGTAACCTAACCATTCAATTAAAACAGACAAATTGCAATTCAAGAAATATATATAATAGAAAAAAATCACAATAAGTTCACTCAAAGATAGTAATGAATGATTGAGTAAAGAATGAAGTGCGGTGAAGTAACCCAATACGAGTCGGGCAAAGAAAATAACATGACATTATTATTAAGCCCCAGGACTGCAACTGCCATGAGTTCAAATTAAATTAAAATTCTTTTTTTGTCCTAAAGGATCAACCTTCTAAGACTAAACTAAATAAAAGGTGTCCACTAAAACCCTAAACCATGTGTACACTAACTAAATGAAACTGAGCTAATTTTACTACCAAAATCTAACTAGCATAATCAAGGCCTATATTTCAACCGTTTTCTAATTTTCTTTATTTTCAATTTTATTTATTTGTTTTTAGAAATGAATACTCAGGCCGGGCCCTTGGGCCAGATCCTAATATAGTGCCGCAACTGGTCTCAAACCTTAAATTAAATGAAGTTAAGCCCAAACTTTCTAAGACTGTTCAAGCCCAAAATTCATTGAACCTCATTAAGCCAATCTTCAACGACTCTACATCTATTTACCGATATAAAACCCATCCTCTTATATTCCCTTTTTTTTAATTGTTTTATCCTTCTATTATTATTATTATTATTCATTTGTCTCTTCCTTTCGTTTATTATCAATAACCCAGAAACCTTCAATATTATTGCACAATTCAAAGTTTCAACAACAATTCATATCAGACTGGAAGGCGCACACTTCATCATTGACCACCACCAATCTTCGGAACATTATTACGTACGTACCAACCACCCCTGTTTGTCGTTGGATAATCACCAAATTATCGCACAGTTTATCATGGACCACCACTAATCTCCGGAACATGACTATCAACCATCCCCAATTATCGTCGGATAATCACCAGATTCGTCCCGATCAATGAAAGAAAAATCACTGGATTCGTAGGTCACCAGCATCATCCACCGGTCTCAATTTTTCAGTAATTCAACGATGACGTTCATAAACTCAAGATGTTTATAGGGACACACCAGTGCAGACAAGATGGGAGCTCAGCAATCGGGCCGTAGTTATTGAATCGTTTCCTCGCCGATGCGCACCCCAGAACCACCACCGCGGCAATCAAAATCCAGAAATAAAAGAAAAGAACATGTCAGTTGCAGTTTATAGATAAAATTTCGGAAAATCATATTTGATGACTAATGAATCGACCGATTGCATACAAACGACACTGGACTGTCTTCAGATTGAACAAGAAACAGCTATTATCTAACAACATCTCATCAACGCAGATTCAGGCCAAATCATTATATCGGTCAGATTTCATGCGAACGATACCATGACGTTAGGTTTTTTTTGCTTTAGATCAAAGATGAAGCGAGATAACTAAGTTTTCGGATCACACCTGTTTAATGTGCAAAACCAAGGCCACGAACGTTGATTAAATCAACCATGTCGGCTTCGAGGGATCGCCAACAAATGGAATGCAACGCTGGTGATGAGTGTGCTATACGAGATTTGACACTCCCTCGGAATTTTCGGACTAGAAGCAAGGTTCGAGTTGCCATCTTGGTTCTGCCGTTTTTCTTCAGTGAAAGGACGCCGGCGACTGGAGAAATATGGAGATCGACGACGACGTTCGACAACGGTGGATCGGAGAAAGATGAAGAAAATTTTCTTGAACTCCCTTTCTTTCTAGAGCTGGTTTCTCGTTTCCTTTTCTTACTTCTATGTAACTCTGACATTCCCAAAAAAACACTGATTCTCCCCTTCTCGATTCTCTGTTGAGATTTCGTAGATTTGAATCGGCCTCGGCAAAATATATCGGATAAGGACCGAATTAAACTCCCCAATCTTTTTTTTTTTACTTTTTTTTTGCAAAAATGTATGCTCAACTAATAGACAAAATTCAGGTTTCAGCAGTAATTTATTGAGTAATAGTATGAGGCTAAAGACTGTGGGTTTCGAGTGTAAGTTATAAGGCTGGGAAACACTTAAACGCGGGTGATTTTAACTCTGTTAACAATTTGCTAGTTTTCCCGTGATTATAGATTGCAACATTTGGACCGAGCCACATAAATTTTTTGCATCCTTTTATCGCTCCTCGCTTTATTTCTCCGCCGATTTCTATAGCTCTCATTTAATTGTGGAGTTATGATCTGCTTCTGCTACGTCACCAAATCACAATGGGATGAAATGAGCAGCGATGTTGCTGGAGCATTTAGAAAGAAAGAAGAATTGTGTATTTTTTCTTAGGGTTAATACCACAAAAAACCATAAACTAGTAAACCTATGACAATTTTATCTCGAATTATTTTTTTGACCACAAAAAATCCCAAATTGGTGTACTTGTAATAAATTTACCTTGAACTATTTTTTTTGATTGTTTTACCACCGTTTTTATCAAAACCCCTTGGTACACATATGACAATTTTACCAATCTTGATGAACACTATTATAACCCCTGGTTTTTTTAATATTATTTTTATTTTTTGAATTATTTATTTATTTTTTTATTTTCTTCATCTTCAATTTTCCTCAACGATGACGTTCAAAACCAATGTTTACAGGGCTACCAGTGCCCAGTAATCGGTCAGAGGTTTCTCGCCAATGCGCACCCCAGAACCACCACCGCGGCAATCAAAATCCAGGAAGAACATGCTGAAGTTGCAGTTTATAGGAAAATCATATTTAGCCCCATGGCAAGGTTCGACCTCGTCGGCATTGGGCTAGGCCGACCCGCCATTGCGAGGCGAGGCCGGCCTTGCCCAATGCCGAGGCCGAGGTCGAGCCTCGCTTAGCGGTGACGGGCGGGCTCGAATCCCTCGTCGGCTTCCTCCTCCGGCGATTACCCGGACCACCCAAAGGTTGAAGATGAAGAAAAAAAAATAAAAAAATAGATAAAAAATTCGAAAAAATAGAAAATAATATTAAAAAATTAGTTTATGGTAAAATTGTCACATCTGTACCAGTTTGAGGTTTTCGGTGGTCAAAAAAATAGTTCGAGGTATATTTATCATAGGTGTACCGGTTTAAGGGTTTTTTGTGGTAAAAAAAATAGTTCGGAGTAAAATTGGCACAGCTGTACCAGTTTAGGGTTTTTTGTGGTATTAACCCTTTTTCTTAATGATGTGTGGAAGCATTTTAAACTCTAGGATGTGGGAATTCGAATTCCTGATAAAGCTGGACTTAAGGTGGTCCTACCAACACGTTTCTCCTAAGTATGTTCTCCAATGGATTGTGAAGAGATTCAAACTCAACCTTTAGATAAAGAAGAAGCGTGGAAATTATTCGTGGAGGAAGAGGATGTCAATGTCGATGCTGAGGTGGATTTTGGAAGGCCAATTCCCTTTGCCATATTGGATATGAGTTTTTTTAAGTGTAAATAAACAATTTTTATTTTGATTGTGCAAACTGCAAAGATATTGTCTTGATCAATGAGAAGTCAATCAGGCAATTTATCTTGTGGGAAGTATCAATTTATAGTTTTTATTCCATTTCGTTAGAGTTTTTTTATCCCCAACTCTCTCCTAAATGGGCACTCGTTTCCTACACGTAATGGAGGAGAAAAAATGCCTCCACATATATCAACCAACAGTTACCTTTTCTATATGAAATTTTACTATATATATGTGTATAAGTTTATTAGTTACTGACTACATAGGGAAATTTCTAATTACGTGTATGTCAAGTTTTTGGTCAAAAGTAGCATAGCTATATTTCAACCTATTTTGCTGTATTGAAAGTCATTGTCCATATGGCAATTGGTTTTTTTGGTCAAAAGTAGCATTACTAGGTTTGAGCCTATTTTGCTGTATTGGAAGTAATTGTCAATATGGCAATTGGCAAGTTACTTTTCCCCTTGGATTAAGAACTTATTGTACATTGCTTACTTTTCCAGACCCAGGAACCCAGAGACTTCACGCAGGACACGGACCCGTTACGAGATCCATGTTTCATGGGGTTAGGATTTCATTCCCAACTCCCACGGTGTCAAGTCGGGTGTCAAAGTCGTGAACCTAGCCACGGGGTCATAGCTCCCCCACTTAGGATTTCAGGTTCAACCACCAAGGTCCAAGTCATGGCCCTAGGTCTCGAGTCATGGCACTTAGGTCCCAGGTACAGAGGTCGTGATCCTAGGTCTGTACTCAGTTCCCTCGTCCAAGTTCTATGCTCGTGTGTGGGCGCCAAGGCCCGCGACTTAGCTTGTGGGCTGCAATTCAGACTCTCGAGGTCCTGGTGCTTGTCCCAGGGTCTTGGATCTGACCACAAGGATGCTAGGTCCACCCTTTAAGGTTTGAGACGTGGATGTCGAGGTCGTGGTCTGTGGTTTGGGTGCTAGGTCTATGTTCTAAGGAAAATTAATGAAGTGGCTTGATAAATGGGAGATTAATTCTCGGAAGGAAAATCAAGCTTTTTTGAAAAACAGATGCTAACATGGAGGCTCCAGAATGCTCAAAATTCACCTCTGAATAACCTATGTTCATCCACTTGCCAGAAGCTGAGACTCCTTAGCATGATTAATTACTATCTCGTTAATTACTAGGTAATTAGCAGCACCCTCATGCGTGTGAATTTTTTTCATTTCTGAAATATAGGTATTTGTATTTTAGCATCAATAATTAGTTAAGTTCCATCTCTTTTAATATGAATTTCCCTTTTTTTAAAAGAAAAAAAGAGGCAAAAATTCTTGATCACATTATGTAAAGTAGAAGCTCGGTGACGGTACAAAATCCTAATTATTGTCATTATATGACATAGTGATATTTTATACGTAATCGAACATATTATTGTAATATTGAGTGGAGAGCGCAAGAATAGTTCTCCTTGCAAGGAGAATGATCAACATTCCGATGTCGCTGAGCATTTGGATTTCTGCTTGGATTAGTCGTGCCAAATCCTCCTAGGAGTTTCTTGACGGCAATCTTGGTGCCATCTGGCATTTTCCCGTGGTAGACGATCCCGGCTCCACGTCTCCCCATCTCATTGCCGTCTTTGGCGCACTGCAGGACGTCTTGGACTGCGAACTCGAGCTTCTGAAACGTCTGTCATCTTCCACGAGCTGGTGCCGGTTTTTCTTTTAAATAACGCGGCTTTGATTATGGCCACCGTGGTGAAAGCTAGGGAGCATATCAATAGGCCGACCGCGAACATTAACTTGAAATTGAAATGACTTCTGGAGGATGTGCTTGCGAATGTGGTGGGATTGCATCTGATGTCTAGGGGAGAACCACAAAGCCCTGGATTACCCACGAAGGAGGCGTTGAACAAGGCAAAGATTTACCAAGCTTGTCAAGTTGCCAACTTGCTTCGGATCAGGCCCGAGAGAAGATTGAATTGTAGATACAATGTGTGTAGCTTCTTTAAATTCCCCAACTCGGGTGGTATTGCGCCGTCCAATCCACATGTGGAATGACCCATGTGAAATTTTTTTATCAGATTCCCAAAATCTCCAGGAAGGCCACCTTCGAAGACACTGTAGTAGCCCAAGTACATCTCTTTGAGCTCCGTCAAATTCCCAGCTTGCTCGGTACTTTTCCGTTCGGCCCATTCCCCGCGAGCGACAAGTACTCCATAGCCGCTAATTCCCCTTAACTTTCTGGGATTTTCCCTTGAAAGTAGTTGCCTCCCAAGGCTCAAGCACCTGATCTTCTTCAAGTCAAGAACAACCATTGGCAATAAACCCGTGAAGTTGTTACTATATGCATTGAACACTTCCAAATTTGCGATACTGGAGTAGTTCCAGTCCAAGCTCCTAATGAACTGGTTGTTGGAGACGCTCAGGAACTGCAAACTAGTCAAGTTGGCGATCTTGATCGTGCCACTGAAATTGTTACCAGTGAGCGACTCCGCTCTTATGTCTGGCTGAGAATAGGATTACTCCAATTTTATCTCCTTTTGCTCAATCTAGACATTACCAAATATGTGTAGAAGAATATTTTTCTCTATATTGAATCATTCTATATAGCATTACAATTTTCTTATATACAATAAAGGGAATAACCCTACCATCTCGATAAATCAGGAAAAAACTGTAATAAAGGAAAAACAAAAAACTTCCTAATTCCTTAACAACAAAAAAAAACTCCCTAATTTGTAGAAAATACAGCTCACGCCAACACTCCCCCCTCAAGTGGGTGAGAAGATGTCTTCGATACCCATCTTGACGAGTGAGCTATCAAATGCTCTACTTGACACAGCTTTGGTCAAAATGTCGGCCAATTGATTTTCAGATTTGACAAAAGGCAATTGAATTATTTTAGCATCCAAATTCTCCTTGACAAAGTGTCTATCAACTTCAACATGTTTGGTTTGATCATGTTGAACCGGGTTGTGAGAGATAGCTATAGCGGCTTTATTATCACAAAACAACTTCATCCTAGACTCTAGTGGATACCCAAGTTCGGACAACAGCTTTTTAAGCCATAATAACTCACACATCCCCTTCGCTACTCCTCTGAATTCTACCTCGGCACTGGACAAGGCTACCTCCACGTGACTTTTTGCTTCTTGCTCCTCCACTGGACAAGCCATAGTTATTATGGCTTTTTTAAGCCATAATAACTTTTTGCTTTTTGCTCCTCCACGTGACCAAGTTACCTCCTGCAAATGTGAGATAACTTGACGTCAACCTTCTATCTGATGCGTTCCCTACCCAGTCCGCATCCATATATCCTTCCACTGCAAGGTGGCCATTCTTTGCAAACATTATCCCTCTCCCTGGAGCCGATTTTAAATATCGAAGGATACGATATACTGCATTCATATGTTCTTCACTAGGAGCATGGATAAATTGACTCACAACACTTACTGCATAAGCAATGTCTGGGCGAGTGTGAAACAAATAAATTAATTTTTCTACTAACCTTTGATACCTCTTCTTATTAGTCGGCACTTGATCATGATACTCCCCAAGTTTATGATTCTACACTATAGGAGTATCAGCGGGCTTACAGTCCAACATTCCCACTTTAGCCAACAAATCAAGTACTTATTTTCTCTGTGACAAGAAAATTCCTTCCTTAGACCTAACTACCTCAATACCCAAGAAATATTTCAGTCCGCCCACGTTCTTCATCTCAAACTCTTCTGCCAACTTATCTTGAAGCCTCGAAATTTCTTCAGTATCATCTCCTATGATAATCATATCATCAATATATATGATCAAGATAGTCACCTTACCTTGACTTTGCTTCAAACATAAAGTGTGATCTGAATTGCTCTGGGAATAATCGTACTTTCTCATGGCTGAGCTGAACCGACCAAACCAAGCATGAGCTGACTGCGTCAAACCATATAACGACCTCTTCAGTCTACAAATAACATTTGGCTTACCAACACACCCATATCTAGGTGGAACCTCTATGTAAATCTCTTCCTCCAAATCTCCATGTAGAAATGCATTCTTCACATCAAACTGATGCAATGGTCAATCTAGATTTGCGGCAAGTGACAACAAAACCTGCACAGTATTCAATTTTGCAACTAGAGAGAAAGACTCCTGATAGTCCACACCATAAGTTTGTGTGCATCCTTTTGCAACCAATCTAGCCTTGTGCCTCTCAATGTTACCATCTACCTTGTGTTTAATGATGAACACCCACCTACATCCCACGGCTTTCTTCCCTTCTGGAAACTCTACAAGTCTCCAAGTCTGATGTTTTTCTAATGCTTCCATCTCCTCCTTCATAACTTGGACCCATTTTGGATCCTTCAAGGCCTCTTCCACCCCATTCGGAATTCGAACAACTGATACATTTGACACAAAAGCCTTACAAAATTCTGACAGCCTTCTTGTTGACACAAAATCGGCAATGAGATATTTAGACCAAATTCAATAAATATTTTGGCAATGTGAACAACATCAATCTAACATGGTTCATTGCATGCATACTTGACCCTCAACATAAGTGGGAGCATGTGAAATGGATGATTAATCAAGTTTATGAAAGCAAGCGGGCAGAAACTTTACGAGATAAAGTCACATCATCTCTAACGTCATTGTTCGAGCAATACCGCATCAATATATGCCCCCAAAGCAATTTGAGGTCAAAGGGTACAAGGACAATGAACGTGTCAATGTCTCTTGTGGTTGGAAAGTAACATTATGACTGCAATGTATTTTAGCCAAACGGGACAAGAATATTTGGAAGAAAAATCCGAATTAGATAAATATTTGGAAGAAAGATGTGAACGCTTATAGCGCCGACTTTGATATCTTAAATTGGTGGAAAGTCAATTCTTCGAGATATCCTATCCTCTCTTCCATTGTTCGAGATATTTTGACCGTGCTCGCTCTCAATCAGTAGCATCGAGGCTGCATTCAGCACAGGAGGTCGTGTGCTTGACGTGTTTCATAGCTCCTTGACCCCAAGCATGGTGGAGGCTCTTATATGTACGCAAGATTGGCTACGATCCACACCACTTTCACTTTCGATTGAGGAAGACTTAGAAGAACTCGAAAATTTTGAGTCAGGTGAGAAAAAATTATCGTAGAATATTTTATATCCTTTAATATTGCAATAGATACTTCAATTCTCATTTTTATTGTGAATTTAATGTAGAGTTATCAACTGTGACCGCGGAGCTGAACTCGATATTGGTTTCCTTTGATGATTGACGAACAAAAGAGAAGTAGTCATCTCCTTGATGATTGGCTCTCCCTCTCTCTCCTAGAAATATCTGCGCCATTTACCTTTTGTTTTGGCAATACCTTTGTGATTCTCTCTTTGCCCATATATGTTATGGGAAGTGGTGTCAAAAGAATATTAGAATTTGAAGTTTCGGCAATCATATCAGCAGGCTATGTACTATTGCTTACTAATACTGCAAGACAACACTTGGCCCTGGACAGAACAACTTGAAGGTCTTCCCTCAATTAAGGGCGAAGATCTGTCCAACTTTGTTCGGTTGCATTTCTGCGACATTGCTAGTATTTTTCTTGAGTTGTTATACTTCAACGTGTATGTCAATGGGTTCTTGGTGTTTGAAAATTTCGATCTCTCATCTGTGGTAAATGAGGTTCTGGTAGCACCATTTTATGCAGATTTTGTAGTTGAAATAGATGATTCAGGGATTCTGAGTGTGAGCATTGGACCTTCAAATTATAGCATGGCGCATGCAATTGATGGCATTCTTAATGGTGTGGAGGTCATGAAGTTGAATAACTCAATGGGTAGCCTTGATGGTGAGGTGTGTGGTGGATTTATTTTGAAAAGCTGGCCAAGAGGAAACATGGGCGTTTTGGTTCCTTTGGTTGCTGTAATTTGTTTGCTACTGAGTATGTCTATGGTCATGCATAGGAGGACAACTGGGGTAAGCCACACTGCGGCATGGACCAGATTGCCGACAGATATTACAATATCCTCATTATTTTACCCGATCTCAAAGCACTGTGAAGCAATACGAATCACATAGAAGTTTGTCAAGTTTATGAGTGGGAAGGAGCTTGTATGTTGTAGAAATTAGCTTACATTTTGCTAAAACCTTTGTTATCCAAAGTTGAGTTTTCTCTAATTTCTCTTGATGACTTTTCTGTTACTTAACGATCAATGGAAGCTACTGTTGTTTTTTTTTTTTTTTGACAATTGCCAAAGACATTTGCGGGTGGTTCTTTGTAGGCATCCCTATCTCGTATGCCTTAACGGGTAGTCTCGCTTCCCGAATTTGAATCAAATTTACTCCATGAAACTTGAACATGATTCATTCGACGAACCATCTAAAATTATCATAAATACATTTTATTATCAAGAACTAATAATTAAATTAGCTATGCATAGATCAAACTAAGTATACATAATCTACTGAAGCCACTATCTTTTTCTACAATGTGATGAAATTTCTAGAGCTTTCTTAGATAAAAAATTATCATAAATACATATTATTATCAAAAAATTATCATAAAAAATTATCAAGAAATTTGTTTCATAAAAACAGAAACCGAACCATGAATAAAAAAGCAAAACAAAAAACAAAAAAGAAGAAGAAACCGAAAATCAAACTGAACCAAACCGAACCAAATCGAACCAAATCGAATCGGCTTATCGGTTCGGTTCCAATTCGGTTCGGTTTCTATTTGGTTCGATTCAAAGAGGAACCCTTAACGGTTCGGTTCGGTTCGGTTTTTCAAGAAAACCGAACCGAACCGAACCGTTTACACCCCTAATAATATCTATTAGGCTGCGCATGACAACCATTCTGTGCCCGGGAACAGATTATGGTCAGAAATGATTCTTTTTTATTACGTGCTCGAACCGATTCGAACATTTAAAGGCGTTTGGTAATCGTTTGAAATTGCGTGCCAAAAATGTAAAATGCGTTTGGTAATAGTATAAAATTTCTTTTTATTAATAATATTTTAATAACATTTTAGATATTTTAATATTTCTTTATTTTCTTTTTTCTTCTCCTCCTTGGCCATGGCAGGTAAAATATTTTTTATTTAATAATAATTTTATTAAAAATAAATTTTTTATTTTTTTGGTCATGGCCGGTAAAAAATTTTCTTATAAAAATTTTTTATTAATAATTTTTTAAAAAATATTTTACTAACAAATATTTTTATTGAAAATATATTTTTATTTTTTTCGCCATGGCCTAGTCGCTGGCCATGGTCGGTAAAATATTTTTTTATAAATATTTTTTATTAATAATATTTTAATAAAAAATATTTTAATTGAAATTATTTTTTTATATTTTTTTGCCATGGCCTGGTTGCTCGCCATGGCTGGTAAAATATTTTTTTATAAATAATTTGTTTATTAATAATATTTTCAATAAAAATATTTTTATTGAATTTATTTTTTTATTTTTTTGCCATGGCCTAGTCGCTGGCCATGGCTGGTAAAATATTTTTTATTAATAATATTTTTATTGAAATTATTTTTTTTTTTTTTTTTTCATGGTCATGGCCTAGTCATTTTGGTAAAAATATTTTTTATAAAATATTTTTTTATAAATAAATTTTTTATTAAAATATTTTGTTAAAAATATATTTTTTATTTTTTTTTTCGCCATGGCCTGGTCGCTGGCCATGGTCGGTAAAATTTTTTTATTAATAATATATTTTTTATTACCGATAAAATTTTTTTTATTAATAATATTTTTTTTATTTTTTTTTTGCCATGGTCGGTAAATTTTTTTTTATTAATAATATTTTTTTATTAAAATATTTTAATCTCGCCAAATACGGCGAGGGTGGCCCTTGCGTCGAACATTAGAAGCTATATTAAAAATAAAGAAAAAGAAGAAGAAAAAAAAATTGATTCTCATTTTTGTTCCCAGAATCAAGAAGCTACTTTTTTTTATTTCTTGATTCTGTTCCAAAACTGATTCTGGGCACAAATTTGCAAGAATTTGTGCCCAGAATCAAAAAATTAAACAAACGGTTTCTATTCCCAAACTGATTCTGGGAACAAAATAATAGAATCAAACACTATTTAGCAAGTTATCATGCGCAGCATTAGTTTCCTTATTTTAGTTTGAAAACATCTTCGCCGTATAAACGTGACGCGTCTTTAAAGTTATTCTTGTTTTCACAAGAAAAACGGTTCTTATACTAGACAACCCGCGAAATTAGTTTTGAATCATGAGAAAAGTTTCCATGCCTTTGAAATTCAATACGGGTGAATATCTCTTTAAGACTTTTTGTTTGATTCTGAATAGAGGTCGCACACCAGTTGCGATAAGATAGGCGAAACCAACTCAAAAGGAGCTACAATAACTCACTCTTAACTTCATGGTTTTTGAGCATGATATGATATGAGCGCCTCAATCAAATGATACTCGGTAATATCTTATGAGTTGCAATGCATATTTCAGCAAAAATTGATAAAATAATGATTATATGAATATTTGCGTACACAAATTGTATAGTTCATTTACAGGGAAAAAATGTGCTCGAAATGCCTGAGCAGGGAGGCTCTCCGTATTCATGGAGGAGGGTCGTGAACAACTTGGACTTGTTCTTGAAAGTGAGTTGAAAGTGAGCTTTTTTCTCGACCCAACATATCCCATCATTATTATTTAGGTTTCGCTCTATTACATTCGTTCTAACCTACATTTCAAATCTTATCACAATTCAAACATGGCAGAAGTCACTATATATGAGTTAAAAGTATGGATATCCACGACCCGTTTTCGCCACCTTTACTTTCATAAAATTTACTAACGAAAGTTTGAATCTTGAAATTAATTTCCTGGGTTCGCTTTGTAATACACAAAGATTTGCTCTAGCTCTGCCACTACTCGAAAATTGTTGTGTAACAATGGTGCAGCCAAAAACTTATGGGGAATTTACACGAGTGGATCATCTTGTGGATAATATCTCATTATCTAATACCTAATTGAATTTTACCAAGCTATTATTCCATATTGTTTTTCAAGCTTTATCCCCCTAAAAAAAACCGATTATTCTGGGCCGTTGTTTGTTTAGATTTGGATTTAGGATTGGGTGGATATTCGAAGGCTAGAGAAGAATCGGTTTGTGTGGTAACTGATGATTAAAATCCAAAAAACGAATTTTTCAGCGAAGAATTCGCAGATTACGAAATGAATTAACTATTAACAACCTGTGGTTATCCGATAATCACCCTCCCTATTTTCAGCATTTTCTCCCATAAACATTAATTAACGTAAAAAAGAAAACAAGAGATCGGGAAGGACTGGGTCGATGTACATCGCCTTGTTTTCTGTTCTTGCCCTGTGAAATTGAACGAAACTTCTATATCAAGAACGTTGAAGGATATGGGAGATGAAGGCGGTGATGGCGGAAGCAGCGGCGGAGGCGGCAGCAATGTGTCGTCGCCAAACAACAAGGTCAAGTTTCTGTGCAGCCACGGCGGGAAGATCCTGCCGAGACCCGGCGATGGACACCTCAAGTACGTGGGTGGCGAGACCCGCGTTATCTCCATCTCTCGCGACGTCGCTTTCTCCGGTGCCTTTTGGTTTTCCCTGTAACAATTTAACGTTGGATTTGTTCGTGTTATGTGGAATTCTGAGCACGTTTGCTGTTTTGTTGTGACAGATTTAATGAAGAAACTGACTACCCAGATCGATGCGGACATGGTCCTCAAGTATCAGGTAGCACTGGAGGATCTCGACGCGCTGGTGTCGGTGAGATCGGACGAAGATCTCAAGCACATGCTCGATGAGTACGACCGTCACGAGAGTAGCGGAAACCCAAGGCTCCGTGCCTTCCTGTTCCCCGCCAATCCGACCGTGATCGAGAACCAGATGGCTTCCGTGGAGCCGCAAGCGATGGAGCAGCGCTACATCGACGCCATCAACGGCATCGTCCGGACAGTGCCTAATGTGAAGATCACCCCTCTTCGGGTGAACCGTACCGCGTTCAGCATATCCTCAGCCTGCTCATCGCCGAAATCGGTGTCTCCAGACAGCGGCCGCTCGATTGACGCCACGGCCCACGAGACCATCACGTTGAACGGATTCCACCATGGGAAGCGGCTCCCGATGAGCAAGGTCCGTAGCTCACCTAGCCTGTGCAGCCTCGGTAACAATGCCCCGCCGAATAACAACCTCGGCAACCACCAATGCGTTCACCAGCACCACCATTATCACTACCCGAACTATTACAAGCAGCAACACCATCCCGGCTACTACCACGCCGCAAGACCGCCTCAGGATCCCCACAAAGGGATGGGCAGCGAGCGGCTCCACCCGACTTTGTCGATGGGAAGGGCCGAGATTGGTAGGAGCTATCTGGGTCAGGGATTGAACCCGCATTACAAGTCACAAAGGCATCACGGGGCCAGCGGGGGAGGTTACAACCACTGTGGCTACTACGATGAGTGCGCCGGTTACGCGAGTGCGAGGTTTGAGCGAGCAGATAGCCTTCCGGCTAGTCCGAGAAGGGCCTATTGGGATGGATCCTACTATAAAGGGGACCTGCCGCATTGACGACGTGACCGGGATCACCTGATTTGCAGATGGTATGACTGAAAATACTGTACAGAAAACTTTGGATTTTCGCTCCTGTATTTGTACATGAATTCAAGATCTAATATAGCATTTCAAACTATGCATACTTAAAGTTTCTGTGGAGACCTTTCACGGTTTTCTGGCCATTGGGACCTAGTTGATGAAGGGCTGGCTTGGTTTTAATGGCCCAGCTAAATCATCTCGTAGATGTGTGGCCTCATTTTGACCAGACAAACCTATGTATTTATACTTGCTAATCTTGTAAAGTCTTGCTTTTGGTTGGTTGTTTAAATGGAATGTTGGGATTACTCCTAAACATTGTCTTGAGAAATTGAAAGCTGGGTAGAGACAACTCCTAGATGGCAATAAGCTAGAACCAAGGTTCTTTACTTGCAGTCTGATTCTTTGTTAGTAGTGCAAATGGAATATAATCACTTTTCTAATCATTTCCCCTGTTTTCAATTTATCTAATCAAATTTAGAGATGAGCAACCAAGCCAATTTAACCTGGCAATTGGCCCAACACGGGAACCGGTTTGGTTCCCGGTTCATGGATCAAGTTGGGGCACGCCTAGCGACTAACTAACGATTAACTTTTAGGATATAGAATAATATTTTTTTAAATGACATCATATCATCATGATTCGATAAGTATATAGATAAAATTGAAGCATATCTTTTCGAGGTAGGAAGTGATCATAATTCTTAAGATGAGAAAAAGACGATCAAGACAAAAATGAATTTTTAATGATGAATTCAAAAAAATAACATAAAATTCTAAATATATGAATTTAAGGGAAATATGTTAGATTGTGAGGAATAAAATAAAAGTACACTAAATTTAGAGATACTCTGTAGTCTCAATAAAATATGACTAACCCATAAGTGCAAAAAGAATGGAAGGAACATAATTGGTACCTTTAAACTCAAAAAGATTTTAAAAGATAACTATATAGTATAATAGAAATACATAATTGTTACATAATATGTATTCCCTACACAGTTCCTTTTTTCTGATATTAATAAAACCAATTTAATGCGCAAAAGTCACTTGTATATTTTTCATTAGACATTATAGCACTGTAAATAAACTTGTAATATATATCTCGCATGACATTTAGTTCACTATTTCCTAAGGAGAACCAACTCTAGCTTGCAGCACTAAAGTAGCTCAATATGGCCACCATGATTGATTGTACGTGCAAAATAATAAAAGAGAAGAGATTGTAGGGAAAGCTGGCTTAGAATTTCAAGATGAATAAGAAGTAAAGAGTTAAAAAGACTAAATTAAGTTGCAAACAGATTGTTTGTTCGACAACATAGTGTTGCCATCTGAATGTATTATATAGATCATGATTGTTCAGCGTTGATGGATCCTAGATAGCGGTCTTCCAAAGGGAAGTTTCAATCAAGATGATATGGGAAAACTATCACATAAGTTCAAAATCTATTCCATTAGTGCCACTTTAGTCCTAAACATTTTAATTTGGCTAATTTAGTCATAAACATTTTAATAATTTGCAATGTAGTTTATCCGGCCAATGTTGGCCGGAAATTAATTAAGTGAATACTAACCATTCTATGTGGCATGGCTGATACTGACATAGAAATTTTTTTATTTTTTTGATTTAAAAAAAATATTTTCTCTTTTTTAGTGTTAAGGGCCTGCAGGGCCGTCGGCCATCGACTGAGGCCCGACAACCCCCATTGGCCACTAGGTAAGGGCCTACAAGCTCTCGTGGGTAGCTGGCGAGGGTCATGACCCTCGCCCAATGGTCAGCAAGGGCTGCAAGCCCTCTCCCAACCATGGCAATAGCTTGCAGCCCTTACCCAGTTGTGAGCAAGGAACGTGAGCCAGCGCTAACGTGAATATTTTTAATAATATTCTAATATTGTTTTAAATTTTTTTCTTCTCTTTTCTTTTCTTTCCTTTCCTTTCTTTTTTTTCCCAACTCCTAACTGTGGGCTGGCGATGGTCGTTGGCTGAACCTCATCAAGTCAATCACTGGCGAGAGCCTCGCTGGCCCACAGTTAGGAGTTGGGAAAAAAAACAAAGAAGGGAAAAGAAAGATTAATTAAATAATTGAAAAAATAATTTTAAAAAAATTAAAATATTATATAAAAATGTCTACAAGCAATGTAGGACGAGTAGTATCCATCTCAGCAATTTTCAACCAAAATTCATCGGATGGACCGAAAAGATGTCGAACTTAATTTTGCAAAAAAAAAAAAGATTTAAGACTTGATTGACACAATTACTACTTTTTTGATAATTTTTCCCATAAATTACACATTTTCCGCTTCTCTAGGACATCGAGTCCTTGGATTAGTATATATCGATATATAATTTTTCATGTGAAATTTATGCCAGAATGCTCTCCCAACTAAAGAGCATTTATTTCGAAGAAAAGTTATACTTGATCCCACATGCTCTTTATGCAATCGAGGCGTGGAAACTGTGGAGCACCTGTTTTTATTATTTCCTTGGATGAAGGAAATTTGGTCGAACACTGTGATAAATGTTCATATATCAAGTCAGGGTTTTACTCGAATTGAAGATTGGTTCAGCAATTTGAAAGGAAAGTCAAGCAACTCATCTAATCTAGAGTTGGTTGTTGCAACACTATAATATATGGAAGGCGCGCAACCAAGCCATCTTCAAGAATAGAAAACCCGACACAATCAGCCTCATCGACTCTGTTCTAGGTGGGTTGAAGAGCTTTTACAGATGGAACCCCAAATCAAGTAGATCTGGGAACAATGCTGACGATTTTTCAGGGACTTGGAATCCATCGCTGCATGGAACTTATAAGATAAACATAGATGGAGCGTACGAACCTGAAGCTTCGGAAAGTTCGATCGCTTGCGTTTGCTGTGATTCTGTCAGGAGGTTGCTGGATGGAGCAGCTCGTACGGTGGCAACGTCGTCCCCGCTGATGGCTGAGTCTCTTGCTTTGTTAGAAGCCCTAACTCACTTCTTTCCCAAACGACACGAAGTCCTTGTACTTGAGTCTGACAATTTGGACTTAGTCAATGCCTTAGAGAGTCCAGATCAACTTAGTTGGGAAGTTCACGCACTTATCTTGAAATGCAAAGACCTGCTACAATCCTTGTATCCGGGTTATTCATTGTTATAGAGAGACCAACTTTGTAGCGGACTGGGTTGCTAAAGCCCACAACAAAAAAAATTACTTACCTTTGAATCGGGTCTTCTCCTCTCCCCAAGTACTTTGCGAGCTTTTATGTACTGATGTCCATTTATCGGGTCCTACTATCCTTTCTTAGTGAATGATATATTTAATTTTTCGACCAAAAAAAAAAACCTAGAGATTCAGAGCAACTGCTTGAACGTCAACACGTGGTGCGTCCCTTCTCGTTGAGTGCTCTCGATCTTTGTCCGTCCTTTCCACATGTCTTGACTTTTGACCTTGAATTTCGCCACGTGTACAAATGACGGCACGTGCTTACATTTCTTTTGTGTGATCTATATTTTATTGTATTTAACTCTACGTCCTCAAATATATTATATTTGTCATTTATTATGACCGATTATAATCACTAATAATCGGAATTTTTTTAAAAAAAATTGTAATAAATATTATTTGTCAACGGTTAAGACTAATAAAGCTTATGTCGAATATGATTTTGTCCACGGTCGGACAAAATGGAACATTAGTATCTAAGAAATATTGCTATGCATAACTATTCAAAAAATCCATATTCAAATAACTAGAAATTGCTTACATCGAATACAATTTATTATGGTTGTGTTGTTATGCAAGATGTGGAAATTGCTTACATCGAATACAATTTATTATGGTTGTGTTGTTATGCAAGATGCGAGTCCATCAGATGGATCTACTCAATTCCTCTATATAGCACTAAGCTCACTAAAAATTGTAAGATAACTCCCATTGAGGTTTGACATCGCTCTAATGTATGCAACCTTAACAATTTCTCAGGTGCTTATTCCAGGGATTTTTTATGATATACAAATAGTGAAAAGGAAATGGGAAAAAAATTCATATTTATCGAAATATATTTTTTCGGTAAATATAAAATGAATAATAATATATCCAATTGTCAAGATGAAAATCTCTTCGAGTTGATAAGCCATTAGTTCAGACAAATCACATTGTAATCATGCTACCCTGCTGTTACAGAGAACTATTATGTGACACATACATAAGCTGGATCCGCACTATGTTTTCATGAGCACAAAATCTCTACATCTCACTAGCCCAAAAGATCTCCCTATATCATGCAGATCATTTAGTCAGTAGAAACCAAGAAAAGAAACTTGCATCTTCTATCTTGCTGTGCACATATATACTCATTCTCCTACCCAAATGTTTAAGCAACTGTAGAATTTCAACAGGCGATGATCAGTTACTCGACTTCAAGGAGCAGCTGGAGAAACTGCCACGCACCAACCTCTGTCCTCTCACTAGCTGTCGGTGAAATCTGCGTCGATGACATCTCCATCTGGGCCCGTTTCGCTGGAGGAGTCCGAAGGCCCGGCTCCGGCACCTGGTGCTGGACCTGCACCAGTGGCACCAGGCTGGCTATACAGGGACTGACCAAGCTGCATCACCTCCTGGTTAAGTGCGGCCATGGAGTCCTTGATGGATTGGGTCGAACCACCTGATATCGCATCCTTGAGCTCCTTCAATTTGGCCTCCACCTTCTCTTTCACAGGGCCAGGGACCTTATCACCCAGCTCCTTGAGCTGCTTTTCGGTCTGGTACACCACGGAGTCTGCCTGGTTCTTCGTGTCTATGGCGTCCCTCTTCTCTTTGTCCTCCTTCGCAAACTTCTCCGCTTCCTTCACCATCTTTTCCACCTGCCACGATCAACCAGAACATTCACATCATCTGTAAAATCAAACTAGACGAAATGGAATAAGACTGACATAACTTCATGTCTGATTTTATTAGTCAATTTATGGAAATGACTACCTCATCACTAGGCAGAGTGCTGGCACCAGTAATAGTAATGTCTTGCTTCTTTCCAGTTCCTTTATCCACAGCAGTAACAGAGAGGATTCCATTGGCATCGATATCAAACTTGACCTCGATTTGAGGGACACCTCGAGGAGCCGACGGGATACCGTCAAGGCGGAAGCTGCCGAGAGATTTGTTATCCCTAACAAACTCCCTCTCTCCTTGGAGGACATTAATCTCAACACTAGTTTGACCATCAGCCGCAGTAGAGAAAACTTCTGATTTAGAAGTCGGGAGAGTTGTATTCCTTGGAATGATCTTGGTCATGACACCGCCCAGTGTCTCCAGACCAAGAGATAGTGGTGTCACATCTAAAAGAACAATGTTGCTAACATCTCCAGCCAAAACACCAGCCTGTGATTAAAGAAGTAACCGAGGAATTTGTCAGTTCAAAATGAGTACGAACAGCCATTGATTATTGAATATACACAGAATTCTTTGAAGATATGTAACAACCTGAACAGCAGCTCCAAGTGCAACAACTTCGTCGGGGTTGACGGTGACATTGGGTTCCTTCCCAGTCAACTTCCGAACAAGCTCCTGAACAGCTGGAATACGTGTTGAACCTCCAACAAGGATAACCTCATCCAGATCCTTGAAATTGAGTTTCGCATCTCTTAAAGCAGTTTCCACTGGTGTTTTAAGCCTGCACAGGGAGCATAAATTCTATCAACAAACTGACGACATAACAATCACATATTGCGATCAAAATTACCTAACTACATAGTTAAAAAATAGAAGCCATGAAGCATCGGGGTGGACGAGAACAAACACACAGATGCAGTTCTTCCTCTCAGACACCTATTCTTTTATAGGTAAAGAAGAGATTAGAATAGGGCACCACAGGGTTGCAAACCCATATACAGAGGGCTTAGAACCAAAACAGCTCACTTATAAGACCAATCACCTGCAATGGCGATCAAAGCATTTACAACAAGACATAGCTTTTACTTACAAGACAAATCATCTACCTGTCAAGTAAGTCCGAACACAACTCCTCAAATTTGGCCCTTGTCAGGGTCTTTTCAATGTGCTTTGGTCCATCTGCAGTGGCAGTAATAAACGGCAAGCTGGACAAACAGAGATTGTCATCAGTGACAAGAATGAGAGAGAGAGAGAGAGAGAGAAAGAGAGAGAGAGGTGGTTATGCATTCCTCCCGGTCATGGTAATACCTGATGTTCGTCTGGGTTAAAGATGACAGTTCGATTTTAGCTTTCTCAGCAGCCTCAGTCAACCTTTGAAGGGCTTGCTTGTCCTTCAAAAGATCTATACCTTCATCTCTCTTGAAGTCTGCAGCTATCCAATCCACAATTCTCTGCATGATTAAAGTACGCAAATATTCAGAACTAATATAATTTACAAAAAGGAAGTTGTGTAAGGGGACCAGTGACAGTCAAAAAATAGCAAGAAAGCTCATCCATACCTTGTCAAAGTCATCGCCACCCAAATGTGTGTCTCCAGATGTTGAAAGCACTTCGAAGACTCCATCTCCAACCTCAAGAACTACATGGCAAGTAGAATCATAAAGTTCATATGAAATCACACTGCAAATGACAGCAAACAACAATCAAAGCAGTTTCACCCAGCTGTTGGAATGAACAAAGACATTCCTGATGTTATAACACTATCAGTGTACCTGAGACATCAAAAGTTCCACCGCCAAGGTCGAACACTAGAATGGTCTCATTGCTTTTCTTTTCAAACCCATATGCCAGCGATGCAGCAGTAGGTTCATTAATAATGCGGAGCACTTCTAACCCGGCAATACGTCCAGCATCCTTTGTTGCAGTCCTTTGCGAGTCGTTGAAGTAAGCAGGAACAGTGACCACTGCTTTACTTACTTTGTCATTCAGGAACTTTGAAGCATCATCCACCAGCTTTCTCAGCACCTACATCCAATGTGTTATGAAGTTACAATTCAGTGTCTAGACCGTATACTCAAGCCAACAATCAATCAGCACATTAAGCAAGAAAGAAACCAGTTTCCAGTATCACAACAATCAAACCACGTCAACACAATAAACATGATTTGAGTCATGTATCAACACTTTGAAGTTTGAGTGTATAACCCATGCTCATGACCTTCACAATACATTATACTTAGCAGCTAAGATCACACAAGACCATCGACAAAACAAAGAATATTTTTGCATCCAGGAACTCATTAATCTACCCTGTACTCTTAAGCGGACAACTCTCCCTTTTAAAGACCTTAACAAGCTAATCGCGTGCAATTTGTCCTGCGGTCCAATCCATGAAAAAAGAGACCCACACT
This sequence comes from Syzygium grande, assembly GCA_024733475.1. Taxonomy (NCBI): domain Eukaryota; kingdom Viridiplantae; phylum Streptophyta; class Magnoliopsida; order Myrtales; family Myrtaceae; genus Syzygium; species Syzygium grande. The sequence continues at coordinate 31,601,653 of JAMXDD010000009.1, forward strand.
GGCTAAGCATACAACTCCAATTGTAAATGTTCTAAACTCTGTTTTAACTGAGAATTTATTCCATGAACAAGCAATCAAGCTCAGTTTCCCCTGACCCCTGACCCACAATCGAGAAGAACATACAAGCTTTTCACGGTACATGAAACTGTCCTGTTTCCGCGGTCTTCAACTATCCTCTAATTACAAATTGAATTACCATACACTGCAGCAATAAAACCACAAGCCCTCGATCTTCCTTCACAAATTCTTATATCTCAGAGAAGTTTTATCAGGCCTGCCCATGACTAACCAACGACTAGTGTGTTGAAACGACACGAATTAATTAAGAACTACTTGACGAACCTGAACCTAACATGAGTCAACACGTGAATTTTAATAAAAACATGCGCCGAAACATTTCGTTAATGAAATGAATGATACAAGTGACCAACACAAATATGATGGCAGGACACTAATTATGAACAGCCAGATCAACAACATATCCTCCAATTTGCAGCTATTCCAAAAAAAAAAAAAACTAAAAGAACTAATAAAAAGACTACAATGGACTATACCTGGGCAGAAATCTCCTCAGCAGCGAACTGCTTACCAATAGCAGGGCACTCGAACTTGACATTCCCATTCTCGTCCCTTACCACCTTATACGAAACCTGCTTGGCCTCCTCATCCACCTCGGACATCTTCCTCCCGATGAACCTCTTCACCGAGAAGAAGGTGTTCTCCGGGTTCACCACGGCCTGCCGCTTCGCTATCTGCCCGACGAGCCGGTCACCGCTCTTCGTGTAAGCGACGACGGAGGGCGTGGTCCTCTGCCCCTCGGCGTTGGTCACGATGGTGGGCTTCCCTCCCTCCATCGCCGCCACCGCCGAGTTCGTCGTCCCCAAATCGATGCCCACCACTTTCTCGCTCACCACTCTCACCGGTCCCACGCTCCTCCTCCTCCTTGTATTCGGACCTCCGGCGCTGAGCTTCAAGAACGAGAGCTTCCTTGAACCGAGCGCCTCCCCAAAAAACAACGTACTTGATCGGCGATTCGGTCTCCTGGGGGCTCTTGAAGACGACCCAGTTCGAGCTAGGCCCAGACTGTGGATTTGAGCCGCGCAGGACGCCATTTCTGCGGTTGACCACGCAACCCAAAACGGCAAGACCTCAAACAAAGCAACCAAAATTGACGTTTTTCTCTGTTCTTTCTCTTCTCTCCTTTGAATTTACAGGGAACAAACGGGCACTGATCCAATTCAATACGAGACTTCTCTTTCTTGGGCAGGGGTTTGAATCTGCAGCTTCGAGTTCGGCGTGAGCAGCTAGGAGGACGAAGGGAGAGCGTAATATAGAGAAGAGTGTCGGAACGTGGGAGAATTCGAGAACGATCTGGGTCGACCGGGGCGTGATGGGCACTGTTGGAAAGGTCGAGGTGCTTCTGAAATTTGGCTGCTTTCTATTGTCTCCCCAAAATTTTCTTCAATTTATCGGTGCATACAATTTGCCGATGTTTTCCAAAGAGCATACGAGCAATGCCATTCGACCTAAAAAAATAATGAGCAATGCCAAGTACAGTCTAATCATTTTTTTTTCTTTTTTGCTTAGCAAAAGAAAATGCCGAGCAAATTTAGTAAATATTTCGTTTTAAGAATGAATTGATTGAAGCACTTAGAAATTAACCCCACAATATATGATAATCTCCATGTGACTAACTCACTAGCTTATTATTCGGGCAGATGCTCCAAAACTTTTAAAGAACTATTACTATTCGTCTTTAATATAACTTGGGAGGTACGAGCGTAGAGACCCAACTATTTGAAGATTCTTGAAACACATGATTCATAAAACATTATGCAAGTCTTAAAAATTGATTAAGTCCAAACTTTTAACTCGTGTCTACCTTAGCATGTAGTTTTCATGCGCTTGGTGCAGCTCGAACGAATGATTTATGCTAGAAATATCTTGACATCTCATCAAACTGCGCCAGCATTTTTGTTATGATTACCGTGTGCTGAAAATTTAACAATAAAGCAATCTTCTTGAAAGTGGCCTCAATGGGATTGATTGAATGGTCAATTATTTTATCTAGTTGGGACTTATATCGTTATTTTCCACTTAATTGACTCTTGGATATCGTGTATCTTACCTTATTGTGGATGTATCATTCAATGCATGTCGTAGTAATCAAATGAAAAGTTCGATGCTTCAACTTTAGAAAAAAAACACAAACTTTAGAAAGTACGTTAGATGAAAGAAACGAACGAAATAAGTCTTCTGTCATATGATTAAGGACAAGACCAAGGTCGTTTGTCTTCTTCACATTAGTAAATTACCCGACAGAGGAGAACTTGTTGTATCATATAATAGACATAATTAGCGCATGCCAAACTTATCCAATAGTCATGTTATAGAATTCAATAGTGTACAAACTATTTTTTGGTAGCTACAGTTCACAATACACATTTCCATCTTCTCTCTTTCTGTAAATCCAAGTTGCTCAATCGAAAGAATTCACAGAGCGTATTAAGATCACGATCGGGAGAGCGTATTAAGATCACGATCGGGAGAGCGTATTAAGATCGCGATCGGGAGGTTGGCCCCACAGGTTGGTGATATTGCGGCATTGAGCCATGGGCGTGTTCCTAATTCACTGCGGGTGGAACTCGACATTGGAGGGGCTCAACGTTAGTATGGTTATGCTGACGTGGCTGATGGGCGCGGAGCAATTCGTGAATGCTAAGATGCCGGTGGACGAATTGGGCGTGGTAATTCGAGTAGGCGAGGGGGTCAGAGAAGATACCGGAGGCAGCAAAGTTGGCCCGAATTTTTGAGTCATTGAGCGGCCATCTACCTTAAAAGGTCCGAGCCAAGGAGATAGAGCAGTGCGGCGTGGAACGCAATCAAAGGAGGGGGAGCTCGGATAAAGATTTGAGTGACTTCGTGAGGTGCGTAGACGAGCAAAAGGAGGAGCAAAATCCATACTTATATCTTCACGTTCTATGTAGTTATGTACCGAAGCCATGGACAACGTCTTAGGAACCGCAAGTGACTCGGACTCCACAAAATATAAGATGTTTTATATGAATTGCTCAAGACTAATCAAGTTCTTACGAATTCGCATTAATAAATACATTGAAAATCCTAAAACTTATAACGAAAGCATAATTAAGTTCTATAACTTACAAAAGAAAAATTAAATCTTAAAACTTATCAAATTAATGTAATCGAGTGCTTCTATTAACTCCATCTATCTTTGCTGACGAAAAATGCTGACCTAACCTTTTTTTTTAATCTCTTTGCTACTCAACGATGTCACGGCTAAAAATATGAAGCACAAGGCTAAACCAATGTTATTTTGGTCCAAATTTGATTTATTTAGTTCAAATTTTATATAAATTAAATTTAAAATTCGCTAAATTTTAGAAAAAAAGGCGAGAAAGCCCCTCGCCTTGTTTTTCCCTTTTTTTGCTTATTTAAAAGTTTGCTTATTTTTTTAATATAATTTCAATAAAAATTAAATTTAAATCACAACGACTTCGTTTTGGTCACGTGATCGCCAAGTAAGATAAAGAGAAAATAATATAAAAAAGCTACGTCAGTATTTCCCATTAATAAAGTTGAACGAAATTAATGAATAGACTCGATCGCGCTAATCTAACGTGTTTTAAGACTCAATTACATATTTTTATAAATTTTTATAATTTAATTACATTTTCGCAAGAAATTTTTGCACTTCCGATGCAATTATCCTTATCGTATTTTTGCCAACTCGTGACCTCGTAAAATTAGCGAGAAAGCCTAAAGAAAAATCGAAGAGAAAAAAGTTTATGCTGGTTTCTCAAATCCCTCCTCGTTCAAATCCTCTCTCGGTTTCTCAAATCCTCCTTCCCGGGCGACCCCGCCTCCGCTCGCAATTCTAGCCATGGCGAGCCCCGCCGCCGCCTCCACCCCAACCTCGCCGTCGGGCAAGCGGTCGAAGAGAGCCCCTGGCGGCGGCGGCGGCGACGACGACGAGCGGCGGCCTCCGACGGAGGAGGGCGGCGGCGACGGCGTGCGCTGCGGGATCTGCCTGACGGAGGGGGGAAGAGCCGTCCGGGGTCGAATCGACAGCTGCGACCACCACTTCTGCTTCGTGTGCATCATGGAATGGGCCAAGGTGGAGTCCAAGTGCCCCATGTGCAAGCGCAGGTTCTCCACCATCCTCAGGCCTCCGAAGGACGGCGTCTTTGCCGCCGAGAGGATCGTGAACGTCCCGCCTCGCGACCAGGTCCGTTCGGATTGTTTTCGAATTCGGGTAGATTGCGTTTTGGGTTTTGACAACTGGGTCCTCTTTCTTTCCTGAGCTTGTTCAGCAAAATTCATTGATTGTGATCGGGCTCTTTACGGCAGAGTAATTGGTTTTGCTTGGTTCCTTTGATTGAAATTGGTTAATACGAGTCGAGCTACAGTCTGTCTAACGGTTGATGGGTTTGAGATGAATGTGCTTAATTTAATTTAATTTAATTTAATTTGGTGATTTTTGCCTTCCACTCTGCTTGAGCATATGGCCGTGGACATTATTTCCACCGAGTAATCTAGTGGAAGCAGCATTGAACCCAAAAAAAAATTAAGTGAAAGAAGCAATTTGCTGTCCGTGTTCTTTTGCAGGTTTATGATCCCCATGGAATCAGACCTTTTGATCCTTATACGGAAACTCGGTGTGGTGTCTGTCGTGGCACGCAAGATGAATGGTGTCTGCTGCTTTGCGAACTCTGCGATTCGGCTTTTCATACTTATTGTGTGGGCTTGGGTGTTACTGTACCCCAAGGGGATTGGTTTTGCCACGACTGCGCTTTTATGAGGGACGAGCATGCGAGGACTGATGAAGGAGAGAGCTGTGTTGGACATGTTTGGATGCCATCAGCTGAGCCGCCAGTTTCAATATTCGATATCGTAAGAGATAGCAGGGCATCTAATATCGGGCGGCCCACAGCCACAGTGTCATCACCTTTAGACCTGAGTGCTGCTGTATCTGAAAGGGGAGATGATATTGTTCAGGAAATGTCCCAAGAAGGTGAAAGAAGGGATCCCAATGTTGCAGAGAGAGCAACGGAATATTCTGGTGCGAGAACACTACGACGATGCCGTGATGTGCATCTTCGTATAAAGGCCTTTCGTGAGAATTGGGATGCGCTGCGAGGTGGGTCATTGAGCTTTCATTCAGGAAATGTGAAGTCTCTGCACAGTGAGAGTAGTGAGCGAGACCATCATAATTCAGGCCATGACAGATTAGGTCAACCATCCTCAAGTCATCAACCATTGAAAGACGAAGATTGTATGTTAGATTTTGCTTCCCACCATGAAGATAAGTACGATATCACCAAAGCATGGAAGATGATGGATAGAGCCAAGTCTAGACGGCAAGCTCATGATTTAACAAGTAGTGTCCGCCATGTAGCAAACAAATTTGTTAGGAAAGGAAATGCTCCAAAAGTAGCTAGTCTTAATATTAATCATTTAGAATTGAGGAATCGAGTAAATAGAAGTCGCTATACTGAATGTGCAGCAGCTTTGCAGCATAAGGTCAGTCATGTTGGTGATAAATCGTCTCAGCATAAGTCTCCATTCACTGGAAGGCAGAAACAGAAAAGATGTCCAGGATTGCCTCCTTCCCCATCGGACCAAGCTAGCTTGCAAAGGCATGAGTATCACACAAATAAATCTGTCAGAACATCAAGCAGCATTACTTACCAAGAAGACAGTTGTCCTTCTTTGACATCTTCTGCTGGTTCTGTGTCGGGATCCTCCCAGCCGAGATCTCCAGTAATTGAAAGGCAGAAACAGAAAAGATGTCCGGGATTGCCTCCTTCCATAATGGACCATGCTAGTTTGCAAAGGCATGAGTATCACACAAATAAATCTGTCAGAACGTCATGCAGCATCACTCACCAAGAAGACAATTGGCCATCTATGACATCTTCTGCTGGTTCTGCGTCGGTATCCTCTAATTGTTTTTCTGCCACACTTGGGGCAAGCGTTGCTTCATCACAGAATTCCCAGGGGAAAGGAATGCTGGAAGACGCTCGAGTAGCTGGCCACTCTAGAAGAGATGACAGTGCAAAAAGTGAAATCCAATCTCTTGTGAAGTTCAATTTGAAGATGCTTAGCCGCAATAAACAACTGGGTGTGTTCGATAAGCAACCTTCTGCTTATTTATGGATTGCAGTTAGTGATAGATCTGATAAAATGAACATCGCTAGGTCGTAATCTTGATTGACTTTCTTTGCGGATCGTATAGATGTATCATGCTTCCTGGTGACAGATTTACGTTTTGCTTCCGTAAGGTTCCCTTGAATGCTTTTACGGACTTTTGTGTGACCGATTGCATGTTCTGTTTCAGTTCGTATATCTTGCTTTGCCTGAACGTGTTAGGAAACAGCATGTGTAACGCGATAGGTGTAGAACCTGTTTCAGTTGAACTGACTGTTATGGGTATCATTCTGCTGTTGTCTAATTGCTGGGATCTTACCATCTTAACTTACTCCAACCATCTCATTTTTTCAATTTTTGAAGACTCGGTTATTGTAACCTCTTCATTCTTGTCTTGTAATTGTAGTTTCTCATTCATTGTCGCTCCTACAGGAGTCGATGCATTCAAAGAAATCGCTAGAGCGGCGACCCACACCATACTAGCCGCGTGTGGCTTGGAGCGGCCCATGTCTGTCATCCCCAGCTCCGTGTGTTGTCACACCGACGACGTTCAGAGGCTCCACAAGTCTACTCTCATGCCTAATTCCTGCAGAGAGTGCTTCTATGCCTACGTGAAGACCGTCGTCGACGCTCTTCTGCTCGAGAAGCTAAGTAAAGCTAATTAAAGTCAATTTTTTCCCCATTACCTCTGCTGCATCCACATTTATAGGAATCGCCATTCCTTTTAAAGGGAGAATTTGTGGACTTCTTAGTTTCTGCAGAAAAGGGTTATGGAGTCGCCATGTTTAGCATATACAAATCTCTGTTGTTGGCTCTCTCTGTCTGTGAAAAAAGCTTTAATGTTAAAAGAGAGTAATCATCCATCCAAAGGTAATGACCAAGTTCGCTGCAAAGCAAATGGGATGTGACAGCACCAGAGAGAATGGCATAAAACGTGGGGAATGCATCTAATCTTATCGTCAAATCAAACTGTAGGTCCGTTTGCGGTCCTTGGCAACGAAGGACAAAAAATGAGATTTGCGTTTTCTTCGCTTTGTCCGAGAACAAAAGCGAAATCAAAATGTAGGTGGGGTTGGGGGAATAATGACGATGTACTTCGTTAATAGTCCCGTCGACATTTGCTGCTGCCGGTTCCTAGTCGCTGCCACTGTCGTGGAGGGGCACGTTGTCGGGACGTTGAGGGGGTCGCGATCCGAACAGTCGGACCGGGCTGATTAGTCTGGCGAGGGGGGCGCGTTAAAGGAATTAGAAAGTTGTTTTGAGCGAAAGATTAAACGATCGACGTGGTGTGAATGACCAATTAAGATTCGCTCGTGACATGCATCTCGATCGATTTCTTCGGGAAACTCTGAGAGTTTCTTTTGATTCAAAATCGGCCCGTTTCTTTTGCGTGGTGTTATCTTCCTGCCGGCACCTGCCCGCACGTCCCCTCACCGGCTTTTTGCCGAACGAGGGCCCGACTGGCCCTCTTGTTAGTACGGAGTTTGCCCCCCTGGTGGTTTTCCGGACATGGCATCCGACGTCCATCCGTAAATGAGCGCTCCAAGAGCCGCGACGAAGATCGAAAGAACGAATAGATTCGAAGGACGCTTTTGGATACAGACACAACGGTCGAGAGGTAGTGCTCCGATGTCAACCGTGCGTCCGAAACAGACTGTTACCGACGCTAGAACTCGACCCCCTGCTTCCAAAAATATAGAATGTTCAACAAATAGACGGAGGCGGATTGAATGTAGATACTCATGAAATTCCCTTTGCAATTCTAGAAAGCTTAGTAAACCATAAGACAATCGAATGGATTTCATCAATAATCACGGCGAGATCGCCTGTTAAGCAATTAACAGAGACACTTAAACAGATAGCAGTATACCAGCTCTTCTCTCGTGTCGAGTGGCACAACCTTTATAAGATACCCACAATGACGTGTTTGGTCATTGTACGAAATCGATACAGCTACCCAAGGGGCTCAAAAGCCATGGAGAATATATTTCATGCTAGGGATGTATCACGTACTAGTGACGTGTGGTGCCGCCGGTCAATCGAAAGCGAAATGTATAAACGCATGTCCTCAAGTAAAATAAGATTCACACCACTAAAGTAACGGCGAACTATATTGGTCAAACCATGTACATTGTCACATACTCTGTCAGCATACTAAATTTATCCCGTCTCTGATTCATTAATCCCAAAAATATTTTTTTTGTACTCTTTCGGCGTCACAAACTTCTTTTATTTTCACAGCAGAAAACGTCAAAACAATACAACGCGACCAAGAGAAAGTAATGGGTACCCCAAGTGATACCAGGTCAGCAAAAAACAAGTCCATTCTTCGTGCGCCACGTGTCCCTCGCAAGCATGCCTGCCAGAAAAAACTCTCTCTTCTACTCTTTCTCCCCGCCTCTCTCTTCTGCACTTGCTTTTCTTCTCTCTTTTTTGCCGCCACCATGGCCATGGAGCTTGAGCTTGAGCCCAACGTCTCGGCCTCCATTGCCACATAGCTCGAGCTCGTGGTTGTGAGCATGCTCGAGCTTCAAGCTCGCGGCCATGGCTGGTCATGGTCGCTCGAGTTTCGAATCCCGTCAATAGCCGCTAGATCTAGAGACTTATGACTAAGGATACTCAACCCGGAGTCTCGCCGTCGCCATAGCTGCAGAGCTCGGGCTCGAGCCTAGAGCATGAGCTTGAGCACAACCGATCGACCATGGCTGCCATCTGTTGAGCTGGCAGCCCGAGCTGCGACGACTCGCGGCCATTGATGCTCAAGCTCAAGCTCACAGAAGCCGTGTAGATAGAGCTTCGATCTTGTGGTTATGGCAAATAGACCCAAGAGTCTCGTGGCCACGGAAACTTGATTTGAAAACTTGCAGCGGTCATGGACGTGGAGGTCGAACTTGAGCTAATGGCCATAGCCGAGAAAAAACCACAGTGAAGAGAGAGAAGAGAGGAGAGAGGTGAGAAAGCAAGTGCAGAAAGAGAGAGTGTTTTTCTGGCAAGTGGGCCTACGAGGGACACGTGGCATATAAAGAATAGACTTGTTTTTTGCTAACTTGGTATCACTTGAGATACCCAAAATTTTCTCCGTCACCCAACCAAGGTCAAAAAAGCTCTTTCACTCAACATGAGATAGACTAAGTCCGTAAATGACAATCATTCTATTTTAGAAATTAATTTCTATTTTTGAAAGAGTTTCTAAACAAAAAAATACATTTGATAACGATATAAAATTTTTATTCTAAAAAAAGAAATTTATTTGATAATGGTACAAAATTTCTTTCTCTTGGGTGGCTGGAGAGTGGACGACGGGCAGCAGACGGTAGGTGGTGGGTGGTGGATGGTGGCAGTGAATGATGGGCAACGAATGGTGGGGGAGGTGGTGGCGGACAGCGATGTGGCCAATGTGGAGGATGGCGGCCGGCAATGGGAGGAAGGCCACGGCTAGAGGAGGGAGACTAGTGGCGGGAGACGGTGGCTGGTGGACAATGGGCAGTGGCCCATAGCGGCAGGAGGCGAGCGACGGCGGGAGGAGGGTAGTCGGAGGTGCAAGCGGTGGCCGGTGGACGACGGGTGGTAGCCCACGGCGGTTGGCGGTGGGAGGTGGGTGGTGGTCAAAGGTGGGTGGCAACGGGAAGAGCGAGGTCGGTGGTGGGAGACGGTGGTCGGCGATGGGAGGCGGGTGGCGGTGGGAGGAGTGCGGCCGACAGTGGAAGACGGTGGCTGGTGGCGAGAAGCGAGCGACGTTGAGAGGAGGGCGGCGAGAGGTGGAAGCGGTGGCCAAAGTGGGACGGTGGGCGTAGCACCGCGGCGACTGGCGTTGGGATGTGGGTGGCGATCGGCAGGTGGCTACGAGAGGAGGGAGGCCGGCGGCAGGAGAGTGTAGTGGGTGGCAAGAGGCTGGCGGCAGCGAGAGACAATGGCCGGTCGATGACGGCCGGTGGTGGGAGGTGAGAGGTGGTCGGAGGTGGGTGGGCAAGCAAGCAACAGTGGCAAGCGGCCACAAGTGGCTGCAGCCGGATAGTAGCAGAGATGGGCGGCGGGTGGGCGACCGGATAATAGCGAAGACGAGTAATGAGAAGAATTTTAATTTATCATTTTTGTTTCAGAAATAAAAAAGCAAAAAATTTTAATTTCTCCTGACGAAGGGGAAGGACGAACTCTTAATGGCTAAAGAGAATCTGGATCGTGACCATTGAAGAGATTCGAGCTTGTGATGATACAACAACGGATGTTAGTTCTGCATCGCGCTCCGAGAGAGAGCAGGAGACCCAAAAAGGGATAGTAAAAGAAATTAAAATAACAAATAAACTTAAAAGAGAAAACAAAAAATAAAAAGGTAAATAATAAAAAATAAAAAAATTGAAAAGATTTAAATGATAATAATAAAAAGATTAAAAAAATCATTAGAGTTTATGTTAGATCTAATTTGGAATTTTTTAGCATTTATATCATTAATGAGGATTTTAGTTGGAGATTCCTATAGTCAAACTTAAACTTAAATTTTGATTTTTGGGATTAGCTCACACGATTTGTTGTCCAGGAGCTTAATACCGAGTCTATGCAATATTATTTGCCCAACATTGTATCGTACTAATTTCCGCACTTCATTTCTTACTTACTTCTCGTTATATTTTGATGTGTTGGTTTCTCTTTCTTTGCATCGTTTTCTTGATAGTGTTTCTCTTATTTCGTTTAACCTAATTGGATGGTTAGGACTCACCTTAGGATCATAAAAAACAAAAAATATTGTATGACCCTTAGTTGATGAATGACAGAGTTTATGTATTAAAAGGGCATTAGTTGGATAATTAAAATAATCAAGTCCCCAAACTTAAATCTCTAGTTGCATATGAAGTAAAGTATATTCCTGCATCTCACATAGCTCATAGTCGACAAAATTTTCAAAGATTAATCATTTAAAATGAACTCCAACATCGCGCAAGGTTAGGGTTTGGGAGAACCCGTGCCAATCGATGAATATTGGTCCTTAACTTGGCATTACCACTAAACCTGTCTTCCCGCTGTCGAGAGGATCGTGACAGGACATTAACACATAAATATGAGAGTTCTGATTTAGTTGAATCATGTTCATCCCCTAAAAAGACTAAAACATCTTACACACCCAATATGAACAATAAACATTTGACCTTTCTACCAATCTAAACATGTCGCAGGTTTAATCAAACACAAGCATGTACTTTATATCAACATGGCAAGTTTATCTACATTTAGACACGTATATGTATTATGTATGTTTAGACGCATTTTTGCATGCTCAAATATAATAACCCAATCTTCAAATGTGCTAAATTTGTTGCCTATTGTGCTACCCTTTTATTAAATCTGTACAGTTCAAGTTTTTAAAGTCATGGCATGATTAATAAACAAATAATATTCGTGACAAAAAAAAAAAAAGAACGTCACAAGGAAAAATTAGTTGCCAGGCCAGCCATACTCATGTTTGGCATCTATTCCTTTCTAGGAAAGTCCCACAATGATAGCTGCATCAAAAGCATATGAAGCTATACTCGACCATTTACTAACCCCAAAATCACATGATAGGGTCTAGGGACAAGAAGGCATTAGGTGGGGAAGTAATTGACATCCCCAAAACAAAAACCAGCCATTGTTTACAGAAGACTGACCACTGCCTCTACTTCTCACTCAAGAGCTCCTAACTGCTGAAATGGTAACTTGAGGATCTGCATTGCCTCCTGGAGGATAACGTCCCACATGAATGCAGAGGAGACAACGAACTCTAAAACACTACAATACAGAAAAATGCAAACATATCCTTACCATCTGAAGACTCTAAGAGACACTTAGCAGATATAAATGCCGAGGAGGATCGAATCTCATCGTTTGCATTTGATCCCCTCTGATTGACAAAGCAGAGGCACCTTACACCATGGTCAGGTCTAGTGACTTGATCCTTCTACCTTATTTGAGTTTCCAGTTTCTCATCTCCCAAATTAAGTAGCTCATTCCCAACAACCACATCAGAGGCAATGTTTGCATCTTTTACAGATGGTTGTACAAGTGGGGCCCCAGGAGGTCTTTTTTCATTTCCTAGATGAATTTTAGGCAGATATTTACCCACATATTGATTTCCAAGATTACGTTTTTCACTTCGATGATGATGCTTTTTAGCAGATGGAACTTTCATGTGTTTTTCTTGGAATAGCCACGGTGCAATACCACCAAAGACCTGCAAAGAAATGGTTAGAAGTCACTTAGCAGTCCTAGAAATAGCTTACAAGGTACTTTGAAATCTCACAGTTAACAGCCACTTACATGGAGGACATTAAGACAGTACTACAAACGCCAAACATCAATAAGAACACCGGAATTGAAATTTGAAGGCTTAAAAAATATTTAGTCCTAACCAAACATGAAACTAGCCTCTTGTATGCACCGCACCAGAAGATATAATGCTGAACAATAACAAGATAGAGACATAGGAATAGCAGCCACCTTATGAATTTGTCTCACCTTCCTTTCTGAAAGCTGGGTTTTCCTGTTCCTGGAATTGTCAAAACCAGCTACTCCTGGAATATATCGATAGGAATTCCTTAGTGGTAGGGCAGAAATAAAGAAATACAATGTCATGCTTTAATCATAATGAATTATACCAGGAAATACAGATGCATACACCGAAAACCGAGAGTAAATTTCCTAAAAGTCTAAAGGTTGACTCTTGATTGAGATTCAATAAAGAAGGTAGCTCATCTAGCTTGATCAGAGGAAGTTTTGAGTGAAATGAAGGGCGTTTGATAGAAGTTTGCGTCAGATCATTCCCCATACACAAAAGAAAGAGCTTATTAGTTCTCATAATCCAAAATGAAAAGCATTCAGCACTTCAGTGATAATGATATGAGCAAAGGTTGTTTCATCCCTTTTCCTCCTCTTGGTTTCTTCCATCATTGCCATGCCTCCATGGACATCTCCTCGGAACAAACTAAAGGGATTGATAAATGATTACTTGACCAGCCAAATCTATCTGCAGTTCAAATGCTCGAGACTGCTTCATTCTTTTGGGGATATTATCACTTTTCAGAAATGCGTTGAAAATAGATAAAACTATAAGAGATAAAAATCGAAGTCAGATGTCCTTTCCTCTGGTGTCAACCCATTGGAAATTATGGTTTAAGATTTGAAGAAAGGTCCAGGATCATATGAAAATGTCCCCACAGTTGTTGCTATGACCACAACAAGGAGTCAATGATAGAGAAATCTGCCAGGCGCCAAATGCTCATAGCAGCCAGCAAGCACAAATTAGGATGTTCTTCACGGTCTTTAATTTCCAACCAGGTTCAACTTTCATTGGCAATTTAGACAGATAGGAGAGAAAAATCTAATGAAAACCTCTGCATGAAATGACCCTAGTCTAAACACAACAAGATGTTTCAGAGGGGCCAGTAGCCCTGTAAGAGTCATCTCCAATAGTAAAAACAATCATGTGCAGGCCTATAGAACCCTCCACATATGCCGGCACATGATTCAATAAGCAAACAGTTTGTTTAGGTTCACTACCAGAAACTAATCACCAGGCCATCCTGTATATGTTAAACATATTAGCACCTGATCTTTTGCCTAAGATAATAGATTTTCAACTGTAAATTTAAGGACCATCCTAAGAATAGATAGATTGCCATAGCCATCACTCAAAGAACAAATTCACTTTCTTAGCCGTACCACTGTTGCTACCCAAGAGTTCAGCTTGAAACGAGGGCCCCAAGGTATTAGATTTGTTAGAAAGCTGTAACTTCTCTACTTTTGCAATCAAATTGCAAGTCGCTTTCTCTATTCTGCGACTTTTTCTTGTCGTGTCAGTCAGAACACACTGCCACCAAAAACAGAAAAATGTCAATATACTGTAAAAATTCCAACATTCTCCTTCTTGTGCACATAAAATAAGTGGAGTTGCAACACCAATCATAGGCTTGAAGAGATTAGAAAAACCCTAACTAGCAAGTGACAAGTACTAGTCAAGGAAGTATAACCATCTATACTGGTGGTGATTATGTCCAATAATGGATACTTTTTCAATTCTCTTACCAATTATACTAGAAATAGCATGTGTGCAAACTTTTGAAAATATGACAGTAAAGGAAAAAGAAGTATGCTTAATATCATAAAGTACAAAAGTTAAGATGATTGAATTCATGATAAATCCTTTACTAACTTTGGAGAAGAAACCTACCTAAGTCAAGATGAGTGCATATAACACCACACTTAAACATGCAACCAGCTAAGATAGATAAGAAAACAAAGAAGCTAAGAGACATGAAAGGAATCCGAGAGTTAGACAACATGAGTTCCTTTCTATGGTCAATCTGCCATTTACTATATACAGATCAACAGAAATTAATTAACAGTGGAATGAAAATGCTTCATATGTTGATAAATAATAAAATGCGTACCGTTGTTGTGGAAGTCCTTTTTTTGGTATTGAGTTTAGATAATAATGAAGGCCTAGTTTCAGCTGATGGCTTCCCAGCTTTTTCCTTCAATTTGCCTCTTGTCCTTGAACTCTGACAAATGGAAAAGAAGATCAAAACTATCCTGGAAGACGAACACTTCATAATTGTCACTATCACATAGCATAATGCTGCCTTGTAGTTCCATTCCAGGCAAAAATTGGAGTCAGATGGAGATCATATCCATGTTGCAAGCACATATCAAACAAGGTATATTACAACCGAAATAATATAACCTCAAAATCAGGTAACACAGGCACTGAAACCAACTCTTTCATTGTCGACAAAAGTAAACTTTCAAAGGAACTTCACCGTGAGCCATTCTTCCAACCATGATTTGTATTTTCATGCTCAACAAACTAAAGCATCGTCTAAGCCCCGAGTGCAGATCATTATGACTTAATGTATTATTTTTATCATCATATTTAAGTTAATTCTGCTCAGGATTCATAAAACTTAAGCAACAGCTAGCATCCATTAACAGCATAGTCAGTTCGATTTCTTTACCCCCATTCCAGTAAACTTCTCAGCATTTGACTATGTGACAACTCATATACCAAGTAAAGTAAATTTAGTATGGCTACAGTACGTAACCCAGACATTACCCAAATTCTCTGTTCCTCACGGGTGCAAAGATCTATTTGATCCAATAATACCCACTGTAATTACCTTAGAAGCTCTTTTTCGACGAACATAATCCATTAGAGGCGTTGTAACAATAGGAACACCTTCTGGAGCACCTACGAAAACATAGTGAAAGATCAAATAATGTTTCAGTCAGCTCCTCTTAAGATTGCTTTTCACAAAGTGATATTCAGGAGTACTTTAACAGACCGGATCCCTCCGCCTCTCTTCTCCCCAGCTGTATCTCCGCACTGGGAAGATTCTCAACAGGCGTTACCAATAATTTGAGGAATTCAATATACTCAGGATCTGGAAGGTAGGGAGGAATTATTAACTAATCATTCTACAAACATGCACACATGCAGCACGGTAAAGCTAGTAACGTGGTACCTGTAATTAGGGTCCCTTCACGACTATCTTTCCTTAAACGTTGGGCCGGAACACGTTGAAAAGGAGCATACTCAACAATTGTTTTGAATTGAGCACCTGAAATGGATTAGACAGAGCCAATAGTTATGATTTTTTTCACTTTTAAAAGGTTTTTTCTTTGTGTAAATTGTTGAAGTATACTTTCAAAAAGACTTCCATGACCCAGAATCCAATTCTGCAGAAGTATATCCCAGGAAAAAAATGAAACCACTAACTTAAGCAGAATAACACTTTCTAAAGTTCACCACTTCAAGCAGATGGGTGTTACTGAGATTTAGTTGAAGAGTTCCATGATGACCAACTGGAACTAAATTCGCTTTCTCAAGTATGCAGAAACAACACCATAAGAAAGTATTTGAAACGAATCTAGTCAAAATTACCCTTCTCATTCACAAACACGTGCCCATCAAAGAACCCCGCAAATTCTGTTACATCCTCCAGCCTCTTGAACTTGATATAGGCTCTAGAAAAAGTATGGCTTTTCTGGCTACAATATGTCAAGGAAAACAGAGTGAGATGATGCACGTCCTCTCACAACATTATCATCAAGATCATAGAGGAAAGCATCAAAACAGTGAGCCGGAATTCAACTAAAGCTAAGCCATAGATGCTAGGTAGACCATGCAGGTTCACATGCAGACAAAATTACAGTGCACAGATGGGGATGTACATTAGGAAGCGTGCACTAAAGAGAAGGGGTGAGGGAAGTTCCAGCAAAGTATGCCGAGAAATACCAAAAGAAACCATATTTAAGAACCGCAATGTTGAGTCTACACTAACGATAATCATCAATAACTAGATCGTTGAGTCTAAGATGTGAGAATCATACAATATAGCCCCCAGTTTACAAGAACAGGAGAAAATCTACGGAAAGACCTTCAGAATGCCAAGGGGTCGGACTATGTAGCAATAAAACTATAGCTACCTTTGGTAAAGACGATTCACTCCTCGCAAATTGACTCTAATGTCCAACTCATAATCATGTCGAATCTATCAGCACGTGCGTAACAGACAGGCTGCCATGATTGTCCTAATGGATTCACTTTCATTCAAATTATGCAATCAAGCCAAAGGACCCCGTCCCCTCGCATTCAACAACTTCCAAGGAGCAACAACTGGCATGTGTGCCAATCAACTTCCACCTTAACCTCAATTGTCATGGACTTCTCAGTCCTAATTTTCACTTTGCCCTGTTGTGTTTGCATGAGTAGCTACAGAGCTATTCAAGAGCACCCCCACCTCAAGAACAAAAAAAAAAAAAAAAAAACGCAAGAACAGCCCGTAGACAACGGCGATGCATAGAACTCAACGAGACAATGCCTGACCAAGCACAGAGCAAGCGCAGGCCCCCCTGACCTGCTCTTGCCAGGACGGAAAGAGACCCAGTGGTACCGCCCGGAGAAGACACTGTCGATTTGCTCGGTCAGAAACGCCTGCGTAATGGAGGGTGGCAGGTGACGCCAAACCACCTTCGTTCGGTCCAACGGTCGCTTCTTCATCGCCGATCACCCTTGCACCAACCGAAAGATGCAGATTGGCTTCGATCTTCGCTGCTCTGCTTTGTGCAACTGAACAGAGAGAGAGAGAGAGAGGCAGAGAGAGTTCAGCTGCGAGTGATCAAACCGATCATTTCCTAAAGCCGCGGTTGATTTTACCATTTATAATTGGGTGAAATGCGCGCTACAGTACTGTGCATGCAAAAGAGAAATCTATATATATATATATATAGTATTATGAATTTTTATAGTATTATAATAATTGAGTTTTGGAAGGCAAAAAATCTAAATCAAGGTCTTCCTAAATGGGCATAATTTATAATAGTTATGGATCACAAAAAAAAAAAAAAAATCCAAAAGCAAAAGGGGCATAAATGAGGATTATTAAATTGTATTATAATTATGTATTTTTCTTCTTCTTTTTTTATCTGCCACGTGTATTTCTAGACTTTGGAGCTCCTCTACGACAAACTTGGCAGACCCCTAATGAATCCATTTGTGGAAACCCCATGACTCATAAACCCTCCGTTGCTCAGAGGAGAGGGGTTTGAAACTCCCCACCTTTTCTTTTCTCATGTGGGAACGGTGACTACTGAAACAATTTCTCGGTGATTTATTTTCCTTAATTCATTTACTACTCGAAGGTGTACAAAGGTAAAACTAGATGTCACTTATATGAGAAACCCGATATATTATATTTTATATAGATATGTATTTGTATTAACATAAATAAAGAAAAAAGAAGAAGTTAATTCTTAATGAAAATTAACATCATTATATTTGTATCTAAAGGAATTTTTGTCAGAAGTTAATAGCATCATGCTCAGTTGTGTTGGGTCTAAAAGAGACAAAAGTGGGATGATCTCACGAAAGCAAAAGCATGGTGGTGATTGGCCTTTAGAGATTTGTCGTGTTCCAGGAAGCCTTGCTGGATAAGTTAGCAGGGAGAAACCTTGCCGAAAAGGGTTGTTATCCTCCTCATGAGGAGTTCTAGAAGGCCAGGAAAGGTGTCAAAAGCATGTTGGACAAGGAGTTGCGTATCAGAAGGCAGAGAGATTACAAAGAATGGAGCTATGTGGTAAAATTTTGCAATTGGGAAGATAAATGAACTATTCCTAAAAAGGACAGGATGTTGACACCACTCGTAGATAGGACACTAGAATTGAAGAAGCTATTTCAGGATGAACATGACCTTGTGTAGCCTTATATGAATGTGGGGATCTATCTGCACATTGTGCCTACTGTTTTCTTAAAGAGTTGTTTAATAAATCTGCAAGAAGGGGTCATTTTGGACCTAAGTTAGTCCTAAAATTATTTCGTCTGAACTCTAGGACATAAAATTTGGAGGTATTCCTTGGAGAGAGGGAAGAAAAACTTTCTCTTCATTGGGGGGGTTGGTCGTGCGTGTACCGGCACGTCAAAATAAAAAATGCAAACTTGTTAGCCCTCCTAGTGTGCCTACTGTTTTCTTAAATAGTTGTTCAAGAAATCTACAAGAAGGGGTCGTTCTTCGGGAGCTACTGATAAGAAGCTGTGGAAATGGGCTAATTGATTGTCCTCCCAAAATTAAAGTATTCATTTTTTTTGTCATAAAAATTGAAGTATTCATGTAGAGGGTGTGTTCTAATACCTTCGCATGGTATGTGATTAGGAGAATAATAATAATACAAGAGCATGTTGCATTGGAGACTGAATCAACTGTGGTCTTTGAAGCTATAAAGGAGCAGGAGCAAGTGACTTTTCCTGGAGATCTGAACCTGTGGTAGCTGGTATTAGGAGTCTATTAGCAGAAATGGCTTAAAGAATGCACCTCTGATTAGTTGAAATGTTACTGCTTGTGCAAATTGGGTTGCATTGGCTGTTTACATCCCATCCTCTCTTTGGCAATTGAGATTTCTTGACATTAAAGACATCATGAGTTGGGTGGTTCTTTCTCCAAGCACTATGGAATCACGAATGAAATTCAACTTCTATTTGCCGACAAAAACGCTCGATGAAAATAGCACTGGTGTTTTCTACCGGTTTAGAGTAACTATCAATGAGAAGCACATGTCATGGGAAGTGTCTGTAGCAATATTTGGAAAGAAAAAAAAAAGCAAAAAAGAAAAGCCTATGCAGACACACCTAGTTCACTGCGAAAATATCCACCATTTCAAAAATGGACATTGAATTTAAACTTAACTCGGTAACCTCACTTCAACAACAGACATGAATTCACAATTGGACCAGGTAGTTTCATGTTATAATTGTCTCTCACAGTTTATAAGGAACTTCTCTGAATCGATCCATATTATCAGTGTATTTAGCAATTTCTCTCCCAAGAACAAGGAAAATCACAATATCATAAGCACCAATGATGCCATTTTCCTAATGAAGAACCACCGATGAGAGCCCATTCAAACTCACAGAATACTCTGTCCCAAATTACCAGATTTCAGCCATTTTATTCGAATAATGTAGTAACCTTCGCATGATCAAGGGACAATCAATGAAGAGATAGAGATGGGTCATCACTGTACAGAGAATGCTTCCGACAATCAGAGCAAACGTTGACATTATACAGCCCTCTCCATTGTTGGAGCGCCCAACAAGACCGCCACCTGATTTTACCAAATCTGATTGATTCGGATTTGATACGGCACAAGGAGCGCCATCAAGTGCTTAGAATAAGAACTCGGTGACGTACAATCAGCCGATGCTCTGACACAAAATGCTCGTGTCGGAGTCGATCATATATTTTACTGTTTCTGGATAGGAATTCCACTTCCTGTCGTCATAGTTGCCATCTCATGGGCATAGTTACTTCGAGAGAAATATGCACTTAGTCCTAATCATCACCTACCATTTGCCCAATAGTAGACCTATTAAACAGATGGATCGGATCGAGTTTGGATCGAGTCATAAATGATCCGACCTAAATTGACCCATTAATCAATTTAGTTGTAATGTAAATATCTCGACCATACCTTACCCGATCCATATTGCTTAAACACTTTTATATTTAACCAAATATAGGAAAACTTATTTCTTATGACTTTTTTTAAAAATTATACTACTAAAACATTTCATACAATACAATTTTTAATTATTTTTTTATTATTTTTATTTTTTTAAAATCTAATTTTTAATTATTTTTAATTTTTCCTTTATTTTTGGCCGGTGGCCGGCCACAACGATAGCCGGCGGCCGGCCACAACGACGCCGGCGTCCAGCCACCGACCACGGGCTAGGATGAGCTCACCGGAGGCTGGCGAAGCTTGAGCTCACTGATCTAATGAGGCGAGGCTTCGCCAGCCTTAGGCAAGCCTTGAGCTCGCCCGATTCCTGCGAGCCAAGCCTCGTCAACCTCGGGCAAGCTTGACTATGCGGATCTGGCAATGTCAAGCCCGCCCAAGGCCGGCGAGCTCAACTCTCACCAGATCGGCGAGGCCTCGGGCTCGTTGGAATCGGGCAAGCTCAGCCTCGCCGGCTTGTGGCGAGACTCAAGCTCACCGACCTCGGGTGAGTTCAACCTCACCTGAGGCCGGTAAGGCCTCGGCCTCGCCAGAACAGCGACCTCGAGCTCACTCGAGGCCGGCAACCTCGAGTCTCGCCAGATTGGCGAGGCTGGAGCCTTGCCATAGGCCGGCGAGGCCGAGCTTGCCCGATTCAGGCGAGCCTGAGGCCTCACCGACCTATGGTGAGGTCATTCCTCCCCTGTGGCCGGTGGTCGGCTGTCTTCGTGGCCGGCCATCGGCCGAAAAGAGAAAGAAAAATAAAAGAAAAGAAAAGAAAAATAAAAATAAAAATAATTCGATTTTTTAAAAAATATATTTTTAAAAAGGGGTGGGCTTAATGAGTGGGTTTGAAATGGGTTCCATACTCAATCCATTAAGACCCATTTTTGATATGTTTAAAACTTTAAGACCCATTTAATACAGGCTCTTCAAAGTTGTATTGATCAATTTATTTTTTAAATGGATCATATATGGGTTTTAAGATCCATTTAACATGTCTACCCAATAGATAAGCGACTCTGTCTATGCACCATCTTGAACTTATCGAGGCGAGCTTTCTGGATGGCATTTTGTATTTGCCGCTCGTGCTCCTTGAGCATTTCATCGAGGTTACCTTCCGGGGGAAGCAAAGGTCTAGAATAGTTGATTCGGCTCTTGTTGGGAGAATAACTCTGCAATCACAAGCAAGAGAAGATGATCAGCTTTTCAGATCATACCACACCAAAGGCAAGAGAAAAAAATGGAGTGTCCTCATCTATATTTCACAATTAGTTGATGTCGTTCTTTGACATTTGACATGAAACTACCATGAAAATTATTCTCCAAAACAATTTTTTTTTATGATTCTTCAGCTACTTTCGATTGATTTCTTAAGACTATACAAGCAAAGACATTCAATACACGAAAGATCTCTGCCTTGTCAACTCGGCACCACCGCTTGAAGAATCGAGTTCTCGGTCTGGCACAATCAAAGCCTCGCCCTCATTTGCATTTCCAATTTGTGTCGATCCTTCGCGACTGGGATGTGCTGATTGTCCAGATAGAGTGAAATTGTTCTGGGTCGTTCTTCCTGGTTTCTCATTGGCACTCCTGGGATTCGATTGCCCTTGTCGCTTCTGAAGAGAGTAATGAATAAATAAGTGCGGTTAAGCTATGAGAAAATGGGTATCTCTGCAATATATGTATGCATACACTGAATTTGTATAAGGCACTCGCATCCAACCCTTCAAATTACATATAAGTATGAGATATAATTAGAAGGACGAGGTACCTGAACGGACGCCTTCATGTCAAAGGAAAGCTATTCTTTTTTTTTTTTTCATTATTTTCATCGAAAAAGAAAAATTACAGAAAGTCCTTTTGCGCTTTAGAAGTGGTACAAACTAATCCACCCAATTTTATGTTTCTTTAATTCTTCAAAAGTAGTTGATACTTGAATTTGTCGGTTTCAATGACAAGAGTGTCTTAATGAATTTCGAGTACAAAAAATTCACTTTCAAGAAATTGGTGATGTTGGGGGATGGGTGGAGTAAGGATGGCATTGGAACCGGTATGAGATATAACTGACAAATCTCAAAGTCGAACTATCTCAAAGTTGTGAGCATATTAAATATACTTAAATAAAAAAATTAGGAATTTATATGTTTCCGTTTGACCCATTTTAGACCCATAAAAAGCATATCAAGTTTATATATTTTTGTTTACTTTTAATGACTAAATACATCAATTGATAGATGAGTAGGCTAGGTACTCAAACAAGGAACTTGTTCTGACAAGCATGTTCCCTCGAGATTATGAATAAAACTCGAGTGTGCGGCCTCTTATGGAATTCACACCTTGTCACAACCTTCCTTTTGAGTTTCCTTTTAAGGCGAAAGAGAAGAAGAGTTTAGAGGTATTGCCTAAAGGCGAGCCAATGACCCTTGACTAGGCGCGGGCTCTCCCAAGCCCATAACTCGCGCTACATTAGATTTCGTTTTGAGTTTTATTTAGACTATGTGATTCTAGGAGTCTCTACTAACTTTTTGGGGTTGGCTAAAAAACCACACGAGATATGAGAATTTTGTCTCGTTTTCTACGCAGCTAGAGACTTACTAAGTCCGCAAACTTGATTGCACTAATAATCTAATTAGCACCCTTTTGGTACCCTATCTTAATTGATTTGTTACCTAAATGATTCAGGCAATATTTGACCATATTATTAAGTTGTGCCACCGGTATCTCATCCGCTTGTTGTGCATGTGCTATGCATCTTCCATACACATTTTATAAAAAGACTTATGGCGAATGATTAATGAGAGTTATCCACCTAGAATTTTGATTTACTCATGGTTAGATAGTCATGTCAAATAGAGTTTGACACAGGGCAACAAAAATTAATCATCAATCACCAGTCAGTGCAAGAAGAGCGAAATATATGCTTATATGAAGGAAGGACCTAATACAACTAACCTTCAATGAAACCCCCCAAAGCAAATGGCACAGTCCCCAAATTTCGACCCAATCCCTTGACTAGTATAACCAATAGAAGGAAACAACTCGAACAGGTCTTGTACCCTTTTTTTTTTCTTTCGTCTTCCATGTCTCTTATGAGCCTCCTTTACCTCTCCGATGTTTATCTCCCCGACCGGAGTTTGTCTTTGGATGGAGCATGGTTGAACCCACATCTCTGCTCTTGGCTGTCCAGAATGTCAGGGAAGGAGTCTTTGATGTATATGGTGAGGACAAGCATCAAGTACATATATAAGACGTACATGCTACCAGAGGCAATTGTGCCGATTTAATGCTGCCATGCTCGTTCCTTGAAACATGTCATCAAGCCAACACAATAGCTTGAGGAACACGGGTATAAACCTAGCTGCACCTGCTTAGTCATCGATGGCAGAAAAGAGATCAATTTGTGACAAAATAATGGGAGAACAGAAAGTAAACAAACTCTTGAGACTGTGAATGAAACTCGAGTGTGCAGCCTCTTGGGAAATTCACACCTCACTCTTGACCGCTCCATATCCACACCTTTCCCTATAAGCTTGATGACCAAGCCGGCTCTATTTTTTTGGGGTCGAAATGACCAAACCAGTTTAAACAAGCTTCTCTCGACTTTTCCTCTATTGTAGCCAGATCTACTCTATCCCCAATAAATTCATCTCTAGTTTTGTCTTTTCTGGTGTGGGTGTGCACATCCATCGGACTAGTTCTTTCTTCACTACACTCGTTTTGTGCACATGTTGGTGGTTATGGCTCCGTCCCATAAAGCATAATTGTCATCTATAAAGTATTTCCGTAAGCTTAACTAGCAGTTAGTGGGTGTACAAAATACTGTACACACTTCTCCACTCCAACCATCCTGTTTGTACTAGGAACTTCTAAACAAGAAAGATGATCAATATTGTGAAATGAGAAACATAATTACAGAGGAAATCTCTAGAAGAGGGGATACAGAATCCTAACTTATACACCTAATTTATCAAAGAATAGAACTTTAATTATCATCTAAGAATCTATTCTAAACTTAATAACCGTTCCATAGATCTTCAAACCATGTGTTAAGCATTTTTGTGTAATTGCTCCTTGGCTTGATGTATGAAGCATTTTGTATCATTTTGGCCTTTTTGAAACCTTGGCGTGCTTCTGTTTGTGAATGTTTCGTTTTGGTGATCTTCTTTGAAATTTGTGCCTCATTTATGATTTTATTCTTATT
The DNA here is from genome assembly GCA_024733475.1 of Syzygium grande. Taxonomy (NCBI): domain Eukaryota; kingdom Viridiplantae; phylum Streptophyta; class Magnoliopsida; order Myrtales; family Myrtaceae; genus Syzygium; species Syzygium grande. Next base: position 31,626,044 of record JAMXDD010000009.1, read on the forward strand.
TAAAACGATTCTTGAATTTTAGCAAATCTCTACTTTTAATTGTGTGATGCAGACTTATTAGGTGTGATGCTTAATTGTGTGATGCAGACTTATTAGGTGTGATGCTTAAAAAGCCCTATATGTCAGCTGAAAGACGAGGCATTCTTATGACCACGAATTTAACTCTCTCTGCTCCTCAAGTAGGTTGAGTCTCCCTTTGGGCCAATCGCACCTTCGGGCTTTGCATAGTCTGATAATTCCCGCAAAATAAGGATGTTTTAGGAATGAGCTCACCTTAGCTTATACTGAGGGGTTAGACCAATCTGGTGCTTCAGCTTGGGCCTTGGGCAAGAAAAAGGCCCGATATATTCTTGTCCATCTTGGGGCCCTTTGATCGGACAAGCCCAACAAAAAGGGCAATTATTTTTTTTCCTGCAGTAGATCTCTATCATTCTATGGAGTTTAGATGCATAGCACTATCATGAATTGAGTCTCAAAGTTTTGACTTTGACTATGCGAATACTTCTCCGAGATATAACTCGAGCCATTACATGTAGTGTCTAAACTTACACAAACAATGGACAGACCCACCAGGTCGCTAGATTTGTGATCTACGTATGATTGCAGGCATGGATACTCATCATGTTCTCCCAAGCCCCGTCACTCAGTCCAAGGTCAAATGGAGAGACTTAAGAAATGATTTCACGTGAGAAAGCCTGTCCTAGCCCGACCAACCATGTTTTGTAATGGATGTATTTGATGAATAAACAACCTAGGTGTGTGAGATTATATGGATAAGTTAGTAAATAGTTATATATCCACTTGCCCTCACATATTTGGGGTCATATCTAGGAGTTGAAATGTGAAATATGTCTGCCCGTATCCTCTTTGAAAGAGCACGTTACAGACAGAGACTCTCCCTTCTTCTCTCCCAAAACTTCCACTTTCTCTCTTCTTGCCTCTCCTTCTTCATGGCTCTCATCACAACCGTAGCTTCTCTCCCAACACTTCCATGTTACGCATATGTCTGGTCACCTCCTCTTCAACCTTACAACGAATAACAAAATCTTATCGGATTTATCGGAGCTGATGAGCAAAAGAAAGATATCGCTGGAGGGCACAAATTACCTTGCGTGGATGGATCGGATTAACCCTCCTTTCAAGAACGATAATGAATCCCATGAAACCATCGTCCTTTGCAGACAATGATAGTAAAGAAAATGAATTCAAGACAAATAAGATTGAAATAGTGAAAGATCAATAATCATCTTCCAATATTTTTTTTTCTTTGATCATAGTCCAAAAGTCTTTCAAAGTCAATGTCATCGAGTCTTTGTGCAAATCTTTCAAGTCCAGCTCCTCCATTTTTATTCCCTAAGCTTCTTCCTCCATGAAAGCACAAAATTAGGAAAAGAAAAGTTCGAGAACGATAATGAGGCCCACCATCAGGGTCCCCTCACCTATTTTTCTTGAATTAGCTTACCAACTAATTCTAGATTACTAAGTTGTAATTTGCCACGTCCAAAAGCATCACGAAAAAGGGCAAACGCAGGTTTACCTGTATGTCAAAATTTCATTCAGATAAAAGAACTTTGGCAGATTCTGCCAGAGGAACAACTTCAAGAGCCCTTCCACAATTCAGTCCTATAAGGAAACGACTGACTTCCTGAGATCAATATCATAATGGTTTAACTTTGATTTATCATTCGTCATGATCTTGCCTTGGATTCTCAATCAAGTTGGCATCTTACTAGTTCGAGACTTTTTTCCCTACATGCAGTGGCTGACACAGAAATATTGGATGGTGCTTCCAGCATGATAACAGGTAGAAATGTCAAATGTATCCGTAGTATAACATGAAAGCTAAGAGCATGTGTGGTCCATAATGAAATTGGGTAGAGTAGCTATTCCACAAAATTAGAATAGAGAACAAATACCGTTGGAATAGCTATATCACAGATCGGTTCATACAATTTAAATTACTATTTGAGGACCATGTTTGGCTTGCAAGATTTAGACAATGAATAATCCAACGAGTTTTCATCAATATGGTAATTAAAGCTCAGCACCATGTACTGTTATCATAATTCCGATATGTTTTACTATAAAGGTTATGAACTTTAAAAGGACTTGTTTATAGTAGCCACTGTATACATTTGCATAATTTTACAGAGGTTAAGTATATAACAATTTGCGAATAACCGTTGGTTGTGGGGAGTAACTATGGTGCTAGCTGATGGAGGTTGCTGTGGAATTGGCTGGTGGGTTTGGTGAACTGGTAGTGATGGCGGTGGACAATTTAGGTGACGGTGGGGATTTGTTTTGGGTGGGAGGGGGCGGTGGGGTTGGCCATTGGTGATTCAAAACTGGAATAGATTGGCCGATTCCATTTGTTGGACCGGATAACAGTAGGTCCAGTCCAATTGTGACCGCAAAAGCGTCCGTGGTCATAGTCGGGAACCAGCTGACGGTAACCCTATTGAGCTGAACCCGGTGTCCAACAGGGTCAATAAATTGGAGAGTTTCTTTTCTCGTTCATCCCCTCTAAAGCAATTTAGTTGCCTCATATACCTAATAAAATCTCTTTCTTTTGTTGGATGGTAGCTTGGAACAAGATTCTTACTTTCGAGGATCATGGGAAACGGAATTCATTCTTACGATTGGTGTTGCGTGTGTAAGCATTATGGGCAATCTATAGATCATCTCTTCCTTCGTTGACTTTGCTCTTAAGCTTTCGAATCATGTCCTTAGCTTGTCTAAGGTGGCATGGGTTATTGCAAGTCATGCCATTCGGCTTTTTCGTTGTGTGATTGCTTATGGAGGAGGCTCAATTTCTAAGATGTCTCGGGGTGCTGCTGCACCGCTGTGTCATGTGGTGCACACTGTACAGGGAACACAACAAAACAGTGTTTGAGGGTTTAGAATCTTGGGTTGCTTATGTACTACTGTGCTCTTTTACTCGGATTCGGACATCTTCTGGCTTTGCAAGTCTTGTGATGTTTTCCTTTGTCTTTTGCTTTTCTTTCTTTCTTTCCTCGTACATTTCTTATGTACTTGAATTTTTATTTTGATTTCCTTTATTATTAACAAAATCATCACTGGGTCAACTAGTACCGGAATATGGATAATAAAAATGCAAAACTGCAATTGCAACAGTTTGATCCAGGTCCTGCCACACACCACTAGTCCATGCAATGGTCTCGGCTCGCTGCTTACCAATGTCTGTGCATTTTATGAGAAGCAATTAAGCCAAAGAAGCAAAATTGCTCCAGCAAAGACTTGGACCTCGGATGCAACACTGCCCTTGTCTCAAGTATGCGCGCACTTCTTGACCGTCTGCTCCCATGTGCTTCAACTTGAAGATGAAAATATTCGATCCTTAATATAAGAGCGTGTCAACTGGCGTTCAAGTGGTCAAACTGGTTGAACCGCATACTGATCATTGACCAGTTTTCTTGCTGGTACGGTTCTAAAAATATCGATGGGTGGTGAAACTGGCGAAGTAGTTTGGGTGTGATTGAGTCATTGGTGATGGAGTGGTGGAGTGCTGCAGGAGGAAGAGGGGAATATGGTCATGATGATGGTAAGTAACCGGGGGTGAGGCCGCAAGAGTGGTGGTGGCAGCATGAGAATTGTAAGGTCATTTGTGAAAAAGAAAATTCAAGTCATTCCTAGTTGCTCTGGATTGAAAGCTATTCCCATGGGACCAAGATAGTTGCTCTTTATGAGTATTTCAACGAGTAGTTGGATTAACTATCCCATCAAGAGGGGATGGGAATAATATCAGTCGCCCAAATCAAACAACTTTCAAGCACATACATGTTTCTTCTTTCCACAATTGTATCAAGATATCTGGTAAAAGTTTTAGAGATCCAACTTCGGTAATCATGATCTAGATGTGTGCCTAAGAAAACATATAAAGCAAAGATTCGGCGTCAAAGATATCTCAATAATACAGCATTCCAAACAAAAGAACAAGTCAAAGATACACAAAACTGCATAAACAAAGAAAAGAAAACAGCATGAATTCTGGTCCATGTGCTAAGGCAACACATTAGTGGAATGCATACCTCAGCTAAGAAATCAAGAGAGAGATTTTATTAAGATAGTGCAAAGCAATTACTTGTCAAGAAGCTCATACATGTAGCATGCCTAAACTAAGTATGATACATCAATGAGAAAAGATCTGCAGTTATTATTGAAGAAATATACGAGATCATGACACGAAACACTTTTTGTTGAAATAAACCGTCTCAATCCCTAAGACACAAAATCAATCTAGAAATAGCTGCTGGATAGTTCTTTTAGATTACCCCAACTAATTGACCCATTGGATGCGGAGAAAACTTGAATTGCTAAGTTGGACTCAAATCACTTCAATGACAGTAAAAGAATGCATTAAGTGACTCTAGAAGACCTAACATGAGATGCTGCAGTTACGCCACAGCTTCAGCAAATCCACTATCAATACAACAAAAGAAATGTTGATAAAGGTACCAGCTTCCAGATACAAAACGACATCCACAATGTGCTCCAAAACTCTGGGAACAGCTATTTCTCCAGATTTTGTCACATGTCCAATCTGAAACATACAATCAACAAGAGTGGACTCACATAAGCAAAATCTTCTTGAAAGATTGGTTGTTACAGCAACTTGAATATCACCAAGACAGTAAAGCTGTATTGGCTGACATAGATGCTATAACGTCATATAGGAATGGTCCAAATACGTAGGTTATTTACCATGTACAAAACAAACGAAGAGACTAATAAATTTCGAATACCAATAATACAGGAATGTTTGTCTTCTTTGCAAAACAAAGCAATGCTGATGTACATTCTTTCACCAGCCACAATCAATGTCAAGATCAATCACACATTTGTCCTCGGTTCATTTACAAAGATAGTCAAGATGAAGCAATCAATATCAGTACTCTTAAATATCAGGTAAAGTTGCTTGGTTAACCAATAGAATTATCAGAAAAACTCACTTGAATATGTGACGACGACCACATGCTAGTAATACCGGTCAATCTCACAAGAGAAGTGAAAAAACTTTAGGCAAAAGAACTTTTGGCAACACGAGATCATTTCACAAATTCGAGTTCCCTAAACTCAATCACTAATCTCCTGAATTCAGATCATTTTTGCCTCTTGCCAGTGGGGAGATTGCAAAGATGTTACCTGTGAGAGAACCTCCAGCATTTCCAGCCACTCCTTTTAAATAAACTGTCTGAATTGCATCGACAATCAAAGCTTGTGGTGAAAGAACTTTAATTTTTTCTAGTATGTCTGCAGAATAAAACGCATGTCAGGCCTCACACAGAGCAAATGCATAATCTGCACTTTTGAATTTTGAGTTCTGGAATTTCTAAAAGAGAGAAATTTTTGAATGTAGACAAGCCATAAAAAGGTTCCCAGCTCAAGGATCCAATCCGATTTATACATGAAAAATCAGGACAAAATTGTAAAAGCAATTTGAGAGATATAAATAACTGCTCAATGCAAACATCCTGACTTTGCACTCACCTCAATGTCAGTGCTTGAGTACAAATACAGTTCTTCAGTTCCAATTCTTAGACAGTCAGCTCTGCTTCCAATTTGCTCCACACTCTACCACAAAATCAAAGAGAGTCCTCAGAAGGGGAAAAGGTAGACTGTAAGTGTGATATGATAATGAGGACATATACAGGTTGACCAGAGAAAAGATAAGCAACACATACAGCAGATGCCTATCCGACAAAATCTATATCTTCATTATGTGATGTAGCTTTCTATCAAGACTCCTCGAGTAAAATTGTCTCATGGCTAAATGATATGGTAAATGAGAATGCCTCAGACAAATTTCTGGAAAGCCTATATTTACAAACAAAAACCCGTTGGAGAGGCGTCCGTGTCGGTGTCGGCAACAAAAATGAACTGCATGACAGCCGACATCAGGCTGTCGGATCAATGACATATAACAGGACATGCCAGGATGACATTCGTGTCCCTTCGTCTTATGGAAAATAGTGAGAGATGAGGAACAATGGTTGCAAATAGAGAGAAATGAGGAAGAAGGTGCAGATCTCTGGCGCCGAGACGACACCCTCCACGCCGTTATCTCCTTCGCCTCCCGCTTCTCCGGTGCCGAGGACGACGCACTTCACGCCGGCATCTCCTTTGCCTCGTGCTTCGCTGGTGACGGAGAAGAAAGAAGAGGTGGGAGGAGCCTGCGGGTTGTGCAGAGGAGGAATCTGGAGAGAGGAGAAGGCGGAGGGACGGGAGAGATGGGGAAGAAGATAGTTATTAGGGTTTTGACAAAGTGAAAGTGGGCTGGGCTTTCAACAATGGGCTGATTTTTTTATTTTTTATCTTACACTTTCGTTTTTTTCAAATTTAATTATTTACTTTTAATTTCTTAACTAAAATATTTATTTATACATAATTATTTTTTAAAAATTTACTTGTATAATATTTTTAGGGAAAATTCATTCTAGTTTTTTTTATTATTTATTTACTTTATTGAATCAAATTTAAAAATGAGAGTTTAGCATGTATATACTAAAATATATATTTAATATACAATACGCCCCAACATAACCGGGTTTTTTTTTTTTTAAAAATGACATACTGCGTGCTGTGTCTTGTCATGTCACATATCGGTACTACTTAGGGTACAAGCCAAAGAAAGCCTAAGATAGAATTTATGGAAGAGCCTATATTTACAAACAAAAAACCCGTCTGAGAAGCAATAACAAATTTGCTCTGGCAACAAAAAGAATCTGCATGACAGAAAAGACAGCATCAGGCTAACGTGAGAACTCCATTTACCTCTTCCCCAGAGACATATACTACTCGAGCCGATCTGCCAAGATCGCACCCTTCAGCAATCATTGCAGCCAACTTCTAATGGAAAAATACTAATATACGAGATTGAAGCACAATGGTTAGACAGGGAAATAGATATATAGAGAACTAAACATATTTTATGAATATTTAATGTATCCTTTAAGTACATTACCTGCAGCAACAGTGTACTCTTGCCAACACCAGGATCACCTCCCACCAAAATTAAGGAACCTTTAGAGCCACAATGCAGCAAAATCAATAGCTTTGATAACATTAAATTCTTCAAAACTTCCACATATCAAGTGAAAGTTCTAGAACAGCAGCAGATTCATGAGGACTATACAGCAAAAAAGTAGGTCAAACCTGGAACGAGACCACCACCTAGCACTCTCGAAACCTCCTAAATATCAAGCACCTCAAGAGATTATTTACTCTACGAAATTTGGGCAACACACATGTTTCTTCCAAAATTAATTTAAAGAAGTACTACTGTGTTAGAATAACCAGCATGAATGGTTTCATCAAGGTGGACAACAGATTTTCATCAGGACCAAAAGTCATATCGTCACTCTTGTATTACTAAAAAAAAAAAGAAATATACTATCATTCCAGCAAAGTTTCATCAGAAAATTTCAAAATCACCACATAACACTGTATGATCCAACTCCTGGAAAGATGTTTCGAAATAAATCATGTTGAATGTAGATAAGAAAATAAAATCAACTAAACAACAGCTTTTTTCAACTATTTATCTTTCTGTAGCAGCTGCATATATGGTCCAAAGCTAATCAGTTATTAATTTCCAAGAACAGAACAAACTTAGAGAGGAATCTGCCACTCTAACTGATTCAACCCCCTATTCACATCCCTCAACTGCAGTGGCCGCACCTTGCCAGCCCGCTGTGGCAGCCATGTCCTCACCACATTCTCCGACACTTCGTATGTTGGAGTCTAACACCATTAGGGAAAAGGTTAGAAAAATCTACACAAACTAGAGGGTGAAAAGTAGAATTTCCTTGAAACCTTAAGGTGCAAATTCTGGGGTTTAAATATAAGTTTGAAAAATAGAGGGTGCAATGTGTAACTAAGGATAAAGTTGTGGACGGCTTTTATAAATTTGCCCAATGTAAATTATTTGTGGTATGCAAACGTTGGCCGAGTCATTCTCTGCATATGAATCGATTCAAAGCAAACAACTTGGTTTCTTTCCCAAACCTATAAGATAAATGCACCAACTGTTGCCCCCATGTAGACGTCCTTGCTTTGGTTGCACTGGCGATAATCACGGAAACTACAACAGCTTTTTGACATTCAGTTAAACACGAATAACAAAGATAACCAAACACCAAAAACGCAAATACGGCCATATCATTCTGCCTTATTACGGAATATAACAGAGCAAGCATGGCAGGGTTAGGAAAAAAGATTATGGGAGGCCTTGCCAAAAATATACTCATTCATCGGAAATATCAACTTTAATATTTACTTCTAAAAGTTTGGAACAACACTTAAAGAAAACCATCTTATTCCTTTATAAGCACGTCGTGTCATGTCATTATAGAATTTTCTCATTGCAACTCATATTTTATTGTGTAATCTATACTATTATATAAAGCACAAACAATCTTAATACTAATTTCTTCTTCAAAATATTTTCAAATACCTCAATTAAAAATGTACTCTTGATGAATTTCAACTTTCAAATATGAATCTTTTCTATCCACTTTCTTAAAAAGATTGCAAATCTTGCGATATTTTTCTCTTACCTTATATATTTAAATAATAACTCCGTATCCTCTTATGAATTCATTATTTGATAATTTAATTTTTTAATAAAGTGGTTTATTTAATATTTAGAAGGTTTTTTTTTGGTGAGCACCCAACACGTGATCACATTTACTTAGTATCATATAAATGCTTCAATGCCATGAAAGAGTCTTCTTTGTTTTTGTAATACGAGGCCTAAACAAAGCACGTAAGTCTATTAAACTCAATGGTATAAGATTTCTGAAATTACTTATTAAGACAAGGTTAAGTAAATTTGTTCTTTTAGTACAAGAAAGCAATTTTCCTTCTTCTATATCATATTCATATCTTACAATGAGTTGATAAGAGGAGATAGTACATGCAAACCTTGAAATGCTATCCTATCATCAAAAGAAAATCATATTGTTCACAATTACAAACCGAAAGAAAGGTTTTGCAGCACATTAAGCTCTGTCTCATGGTACATTTTCACAAGCATGTATCCAAATCATAAACAGTGAGCGTGAAGGGTGAAGCAGAACCAAATTCCTCGGTTCATCAACTAACTCACATCGCGATATACATCAAGCTCCAGAGAAGTCAGTTTAAAGGACTCATTCTGGTCAGAAAATCATTCCCCAGAGCCAATCATTCCTTCAGCTCCAACAGCACGCGATTCATGTTGGCCCTCTCTTTGGCAGTCATGCCCATGCATGACAATGCCGTCTCGACTACTTTCCAAGCAGATGCGGGCCCTGGACTGCCCTTTTTAGTGTCATGCCCCGTACCCCACGAAGCGCAACATCCCCCTAACGGTTGATTTTGGTGCAACGCCTCCCAGGATCGTTGTCGACCCAAACCCAATCAGAGTGTAAAGCACAAGCGAAAATCACGTATATAAATACATATATTGTCACGCCCTGGACCCCCACCAAGCCCGCGATATCCCATCCATGGTCGAATGGAACGCGACATCCCGTAACGCAGCGTCGTCGCCCGACCCATACGAAACACCCAACGATAAAGACAAGCGGAAGCAAATTTAAAAACAACCTGGATAATAAAATATGACAAAAGGATAGCACAAAACAATAATTACATAACATAATAAAGTAGTCACTATTACATAACAATAACCTGGGCTACCAATTTCAAACCACGCTTTTCAAAATGGAGCGGTGGTTGACAAGCTTATCTCCTCTACAAAAAGGTATTCAAAAAGACAGGTAAATTTGATCTATTCTTCAATCCTGTAGTACTCAAAAGCGGCTTCTCCGAATCGATCACGATCGCAGATCTGAAAGTGGTTATATAAGAATCATGAGAATGAGTCTCAATAAGCGACACCCTAAACCCTACAAAGGCTAATGCGTATCCGGACAAGTCGCACAAACAATCTAACCAGCAACTTAACAAGCTTACAACAATGTACTTACATTTGCTATCAGAACGTGTACTAACTCTGCACATTAGTCAAATCGCGACAGAACAATAATACTAACTCAATAACATATCACAATCAATCAAACGCCAACCACACTGGCACTCAATCAATCCAACCAATTCAATCACACATTCAATTAGCCAGTCCAACTAGTTCAATCAATTCAATCACACTCAACTCACATGCGTGGTCGAACAACTTTCCACGACCTCCCAGGTCTTTTCACATTGCCCGGCGCCCTTTGTGCCTCAAGCCCAATTTCACAGCTTTGCTCTACTATGCCTCGGGCTTAGCCCTTAGATCAAGCGGGCTTGGTCCCATATAACCACCCCTCGGGATGTTTTCCCTCAATGACCCGCGTAACCTATGTCTCGGGTCTAGTCATGCCTTATTCGCCACACCGCGTAACCTCGTCTCGGGTTGGCAGCCCTCCGATCAATCCGGCTTTTTTCACATGCACATGCACCACAGCACAATTTCGCTATTCTCACAAATCGCACCAACCAAATTTAAGATACACTCGCAACATCTCAATTTGCCAAATCAAAGCATCACACCAATTTTAGTCAAAGCCAATCACGGTCACATAACAAGTCCGATACACCAATCGACACTTGACATATAAGTCATCACATACGAGCTCCAGTTTTCATCCACACACACCACCATAATACGGTCAATCAGTACACCACAATTAGCCACGTGATCACCATAAATCAATCCACCACTCGCCACATAATTCACGCATTAATAATAATTTAACCGACTAATCTATTTTCTAAAATTAGTCACTAAATTAATCAAATCAATCTCTAAACATGTCTAATGGTACCCATTATACTAAATAGGGATTAGGATATCACTTACTTAAATTTGGTCCGGGAAAATCGGCTATGGCCCAGAATGGCCTGGTCGGAGCTCGGGCGGTGTGTCCGCACGGCCGAGGCGTGAGGGCTTGGCCACGAGCTCAATGACACGGGCACGAAGCCAAGCCACGACGGGCACACCTCGAGGCAACTCAGCCACGGCCCGGGACGCTCGGCGATGGCGACGACAACGGCGGTTGGGTTGGTCTCGGCAAGCACAGCGGCTGCAAGAGGTTGGGCAAGGTCGCTGGGAGCTAGGTGGTGGCCGAATGGAACGGTGGCGGCTGAATAAATAAGGGGGCGAGGCGGGCACGGGGAGGGTTCGGGGGAAGGAAAAGCAGGGGAAGGAGGTATCGGGAGGAAGGGAGAAGAAAACAGGGGCCGGAAGGTAGTCACGCAGCGGGCCGGCGGTTGGCATCGCAAAACAGGGCGGGCGGCCGAAGAGAGAGAGAAATGGAGGAGAGGAGGGCAGCGCCGAATCATGTTAGACGGGCTGGTGACTTGTGGTTGTTCGACAGGACAAGCCGGGCGGTCGAGACGGGCGAAGGCCGACCGGCACAGACGGCGGTCGGGCGACGAAAGCTTTGGCAACGCCTCGGTAGGGAAAGGACAAAGTAGCGCAGGTCGGTAGGCACGTGGTCGAAAGCAACAAAGGCGATGATCGAGCGAGCAGCAAGCAGGTCTCGGAAGCTAGGAAGCAGCAAGACGTTGGGAGCAACCGGAAGGAGAAGAAGAAGAGAGGAAGAAAAGAAGAGAAAAGGAAAAAAAGAAAGAAAGAAAAGGAAGAGAGAGAGAGAGAAGTGGATGAGTCTGACAAGGGGGGAGACGTGCACATGGGGGGAAAAGTGACCGGAGAGAGAGAGAGAGAGAGTGAGAGAGACGAAAAAAATAGATAAACATTCAAATATTAATTGCGATCCGATGGCCCACATTTAAAACCGAAAACGATCCAAAGGTCCAAATTAATTCTAGAATATAATAAGAGACAAAGGCCAAATTAATTAAATCAAACTACCCGAGGGAGGTCTACTAGTCCAAATTCGCACCCGGTCAAAAATTCACTTTTCACATATTTCGAGCAATCTTGAGGCCGACCACAATAATATCGACACCGTCCAATTAAATTCTTCCCGAAACTCCGATAAATTCGACACCAAAGTTTAGGCTCTAATTAACGGCCAAATTCGATCAAGTGCGTTTCTAGCGAAATCTCCAATTTAAAAATAAAATAACCGAGAGTGATCAATTCCCAAGCTTAGATTTTACTATAAGCACATCGATTTAATTGCACGTTTTATAGATCCCAAAATGGGCGAAATTGGAATGTCACATATATACACCCATATATAAAAACACATGAGACCAAGGTAGAACAACCATCAACATAAGAACATATATTTTCATAACCAACTAAAAACCCTTTACAACGTACTTTTTTGTACAGATTAGAAGATTTACACCAAGACAACAACTATTAGCGAGCCATCGGATCAAAAAGGTATTATGGCTGGGAAAGGTGGGGTCAATTACAAGGAAGATCGTAGTCAAAAAAATTTACTAACTTCCCTATAAGAGTTAGGACCTAAGCTAGGGCTCCCAATCCAGATCCGATGATTCCGAGGACTCCCCTGCTAAACCCTCTTGAGGTTCGGACTCTTCGGAATCCATATCCGTTGCTGCTGCCTCTTCGTCTTTAGTATCCGGGTCAAGCTTTGGGTCAAGATACAGTCCTAACTCATCATCGGGTCCTATCTCTACGTTCGACCCTACCTCCGCTACTTCCCCGTGGTCTTCTTTAGAATCTAGGTCCATGTCGTCCGGCTCGTTTTCTTCCTCGGCATCTTGGTCTTGATCTTCAGCTATCACCTGCGGCTCTTGTGGCTCCCCTCCATAAGCTCGTCAACACCATCTACATCGTAGACATCCTGAGGATTGATCACCTCACCATCCGCAATTATGGGTTCCATCAATCCATCCTGACCGATTGGCACATCAAAAGTCCTAAGGGGTCGCCCTAGGTTTCTGCCTACATCTTGCAAGCACCAGGCCACGTACTCTTGAGTCCGATGAAAATATTCTCCCACGTTTACGAACACTACGGATCGATATCTCACATAAGATTCCCCGTTCCCTGCGGGGTATGTACTGGTATACTGGTGTATCTGTACAGGTATTCCAAAAAGTGGCGGATTCGGCATCTTTAAGGCTGGGGGTCTGAAAAGTTTCGGTTTACACAACCGTGAGACGAATCTCAGTGAGTTCAACCCCTAAACCTAGGCTAGGCTAGCATGCAATCTCCTGACCGGAAACAAATATTTAAAACCATAATGCAACAACAATCAAACAATTCTCTGACCTGCAGGTTAGATAGTTCAATATATAATAATCACGGCACATACGTGGCACACATTATCACACGTACGCCAATCACATGCTCATGCACCGAGTCTCACGCACTCGCATGCCAGTCTATGCATGTTTATGCATGCAAATGTCGTCGACATGTCACTTGCATTACCCGGCCCACAGCCCGGCCCACACTGGCACACTGGCAATCGCCCAATTTATTATTTATTACGACTCGAGTCAACAATATTCACGGCCTTGTGTGTTTAGCTTTGCTTCAAAGTGCATGAGGCACAACCAATCGATCGCGGCATAGTGTCTCTAGCCACGCTTAAAGTACATGAGGCGCAACACCGATCTCCTTACAAACCGAGCCTGTTTCAAAGTACATGAAGCTGATCGTCTTTCAAACATACCGGCATCGTCCTGCTTCAAAGTGCATGAGGACGGTATCGTAGGGAAGGTCATGACCTGAAGGTCCTTAGGTGATTACACAACTCATTATTATCTCGAACCCAGTAAAAACGTTTTCAGGGTATTTTAGGTGATCATATGCTCATGACAGGCACGTATTCTCGCACAATTTTATCACATGCCTCACTCTTGGCATACACAATGCGTGTCCATGTTATGCAATGCAATGCAATTCTGAGCACCAATATAATTCAAACACTCAATGTTACAACACGTGCTTAATTGGCCCAATTAATACCGTGTGGCCTAACGTGCAATTCACAAATTAACAATTAATTTCAAACCAATCATTGGCCAATCGTATTCCACATAATTCAGCCACACGACATGCGACATGGCGATGCGAAATGAATCACAATTAAGCACAAATTACGTACAACTAGTCAACCTGGGACATACTCGGTAATTTTCCAATAGCTCCTAAGTTGGTCATTTAATCCAATTAATCTCCCCTAATAATTCTCATTAATCCACTAAATTTTCCCGATAATAATTTCTACCAATCGTTCTCAACCCTAGTTTGAAATATACACCGACACTACCCTAAAGCTAGTCCAAAATGCACCGATAATACCTAAACCAGTCTAGAAAATGCACTATCAGTCCTAATTCGGGTTTAGAAATTTTACTCACTTAATCTTGGACCACAACGACGAAGAGCGGCGGCCGATCATCGGTGAATGTTGAAAACGGCGGTGGCGCCCCGGCGACGACGCATCGACGGGCGGCCGGTGGTGTACGGACGGCGATGGTAATGACTTGTGGACGGATATCACCGTACGGAAATCGTACGGGGACTGGGGGAAAACGTAGCCGGGCGAGGTGGTGGTGGCTGAGCGACAGTGACAGCATTTGGGCGGACTGTACGCCGCCACAAAGACCGAATATAGACATCAGATGGACAGGGATCGGCATCGCGATCGCTGTGGTCGAGAGAGAACGTGACCGGGGGTCCGGCCGAGGCAAGGCCGAGGCTAACTTAGGAGAGAAAAGGAATAAATGGTGGTCAGGGCAATGCCCGAGGCTAGGGTGGCAAGGCGGCCGGTCAAGCGACGACGCCTCCTATGGCTGAAGTGTAAGTCTGCGCTAGACAACCCCGGTGGAGAAAGAGAGAGAAACTGAGAGAGGCTGTTGTTCTGGGATGTTTTGGCCGAATGAGGGGGAGAGGAGAGAGAGAGAGAGAGTCTAATCTAGTCAAATATAGCAGCCTAGAGGCACCACGTGTCGCAAATCCGGCAGTTTTGACCAAAATACCCCTAATCTAATTTGTCTCCATAATTATCCTAAAATTTTTCCAAAATTTCGGAATCCAAAAATGGCCTAGGGGCAAAACCGTCATTTTTCGGTCCGGATCGAAATTCTAATTTTGGCTATACTAACCCCAAATGTGTATGGCCAACATAATATGGCATCGGAATCGCGAAAATAGCTTCTTAAGCCCTCGAAAAATTGATGCGAAGTCTTGAAAATAAAATAATATTATTTTTACTTCCAAGCCAAAATTTCAATTTTTGTCCAAAACAGCTCGAATATACGTGGCCACCCTAAAATGGCATCGGCATTAAAAATAATTTCATACGGCCTCGGAATCGATGATCGAGGTCCAAAGGAGCAAAATCGTAATTTTTACTTCCGAGTCGAAATTCCATTTTTCGACCGTACTAACTCCAAAAGCATGCAGCCAGTATAATATGACGTCCGAAGCGTGAAAATAGTCGTGCAAGCCCTTGAAAATTGGTACGAAGTCCGAGTCCAATTTTCGTGACCAAAACTCGCTAGTTTTCAAATTTCGGGATCTCTCACCAATGGGCGGCTGTTTAGGATATACAGCGTATTGACCTAGGATTATCAAGTCATGATGGTCCCGATCATTGAGAAAAATGAGAAATTATTACTAGTCCCGGAGGCCACGATCATTTGGTTTAAGTTTCAGGACTGGTTGGTCACGTGCACTTTTCGATCATGCAGAATCACCGCGATCCGAGTGTATAACGTTGGCCTTGGCCAAATCAAATCCGTTACCTTTCCTAAGATCGCCCACATCAGTTTAAAATATTCTCTCATCATTTCTCGTGATCGGTGTCCGCTCTATAATCGGGTCCCCGGTCCACGTACCATTTCCTAATTAGCCATACCCTATTGATTAGTATCCCGAGAGTGATAAGCTCTGGATAAGACTTACTAAAATGAAATACGAGATAATGTCAATTTTATTGATCCCGAAATTACATCGAAATTGGGCTGTTACATTTAGCCTCTGGTCAGGGATGCTCCCTATACCCCCTTGTTCGATGAGAGGCGACACCCCTTGGATGATATGAGTACTGCTCTTCGGGCTTCTATTATGGCCAGGTGACTAGTACTTAGGTGGTTCTGGTCGGTAAAGATTGTCGAAAAGATGGCTTTGGTTTGTAATACAAATAGTATAACAATTAAGAAGATATGTCTTTAGCTCGTTCTACTTTTATTTAGGTTTATATGTTTTGTTTATTTTAAGTTTAGTCTGAAATTTAAAGTTAATAAAGACAGAATTTTCCGATTGATTATGGCATTAGAAAAAGAAAATGAACATATGTAAAATTTATGTAGATTAAATTCATGTCGTCTTCGGATTTGCTACATAATCATGTATAAACACGTTAATTTGTGTCAGAAATTGTCGGTCCTAGTTTAGCTTGGATGACGACATTGTTGTGCTTAGCATGACTCGGAAGCTTGGGGTTAACCTGTGCCTATAAAAATATATCGAAATTTCCAAAAATAAAAGGAAAAGATTGTGGAATCCAATTACACAAATTGCAAGAGCTAGGGGACTTAAAAGTGTACTCGACTCTAAATCAGATTTCATCTCTATAGGACTTCAATCAATAGAAGATAGAATGTAGAAAAGGTGTGGATGATTCAAGTATTTGAAACCTCTAAAAGGCCTCCTGCCAAACATGGTACAAACTTAACAAGCCCTAGCATTTTATAAGAACATGACCCTGAATAAAGAAATCCACGTACTCCAATATAAACTAAAATAAAATAAATGTTGTGAAGAAACCGGCTTTCATCCACGTTCTTCTTTTATAATTCTACTGCTGTATGTGCATACAGCTAAATTTTGGGTTTAGACTTTCAAGCTGCATTTTCTTCGTTCATTTGACAAAAATATTTTATTTGGCATTTTTCTACAGTCAATGGATAACAAACTAAACAATATACACCCAACAAACCTCCGATTTCAAATTTTTAGAGAAAATCCTTGGAATTATTAGCCCGTTATTATATTGTTTCGCTGCGTCCTCTCTCTCTCTCTTCTCAGCTCTCTTCTCCGTCACTCTCTCTTTCTCTCTCTCCCTTCTATCTCGCAAAATCTAACAGTTTTCCCGATCCTCCGCCCCTCCCTCTCTCTCCGCTTAAACATCTCCGGTTTCTATCTGCAGCGTGTAAAAGAAGCTCTGCACCATCTCCGAGTTCCTTTGTATCCTGAGGAGCGATGAGCTATGCTTCGGAAAACAGTATCACTTCGGAAAACAGTATCACTTCCTTCGAGGAAGTCCACAAGCTTCTGAAAGCGATGCAGGAAAGGTGGGACCACAAGAGGAGAGAGAATGAGTCGTTAAAGAAAGAGCTCGAGCGTCTGAAA
This sequence comes from Syzygium grande, assembly GCA_024733475.1. Classification (NCBI taxonomy): domain Eukaryota; kingdom Viridiplantae; phylum Streptophyta; class Magnoliopsida; order Myrtales; family Myrtaceae; genus Syzygium; species Syzygium grande. The sequence continues at coordinate 31,643,361 of JAMXDD010000009.1, forward strand.
TCAGAAAATAAACGCCTCGAGGATGAGCTACGGAAGAGTAGAGATGGATATTCGGTGGCCAAGAGATCGAGATTCGCGGAGGATGTATATGATATTCTTATGGAGAGAGTGAGGAGAGGAGGAGGCGAAACAAGTTTGAAGGAGATATTCGATGAGCTGAGAAGGAGGAACCATGAATTGGAGGGTGAGAAGAGGGAATTGGAGAGTCAGCTTCGGGTTTTTTGGAAAGAAATACAAGGATTTCATCCAGAGGCTCTCGGAGCTGGTAAAAGAGATGGAATGCACATAGATGTTGTCAGTTTATAACATTCTGTTCTGATTTGTTTTCTTTATCTCGGGACTCGCTTTTTCTATGGTGGTTCTGCTTTGTTATGGATATTGAACGAGCTGGATCGGCTTTGCTGTGTTGTTTAAGCACCTTCTTATATGAGTATTGATGTCATTAGTCAATGTGGAAGAATGTTTGATCTCTCCTGCATATGTTAGACGTACCATTTACTTTTCAAGTTAAATTGGAGTTGGACTTCTATTCGGAAAGGTGGATCTTAGGGTTTGTTGTGGCGTTTCCCCATTACTTTTCTAGATTGTAATGGTTGAGGTCTCCCCGAATTTTTCGACTGTCCCCCTTTGAAGCCCCCAGAAAAATTACAAAAAAGTAAGAATAAACAGCATAAAAGTCTTATTATACAAAGTTGGAGCTGATTAAGTAATTTCAAGTCCAAATGATTTTATATTGACATGTATCAGCTGCCCATGAAAATATTTGTTCAGACAATTGAGTAACTCAGCAATTCGCCTTTCAGCAAATAGAACTTAATGAGAGTTTACTGTTAGCTGGAGGCCAAAGGAATTCGTTACTGGTGTTCCACGATTTGATGGTTGCTATATCCATGTATGCCATCTGAAAGAAGGCTTTATGGATGAAGGATTGAAAAGGACAATTCTATTATTGCCAGTGTTTTGGGGACTTTGTTTGCTATACTGCGCGTGCTTGACATGGAAGCCCTGGGCGACCTTTTTTTGGAAGGGACAATAGTGACAATCTCGAGCTACTCTGTCAACAAGAGAATGTTATATCTTCGACGCCTGTTTACATATCTTCTTTGTCTTCACTGAGAAATTGAATAATACATCAAAATTAACAGGAGCTATGTCGACGCCTTTCTTCTTTATAAAATGTCCAAGGCATGTCATTCCATTGTGGTACAATCTTACTTGTAGTTAAAACATTATGATATTGATCTCAGGAAGTCAATCGTTTCCTTATAGGACTGAATTGTGGAAGGGCATTCATTTTTGGGCCATAGGTTATGGGGATATTAACTTTGATTTGATAGGCAAAAGATTAAAGCAACTAGTTCAATTTTCTCATGGGCAGAAAACTAAAGCAACTTTTCTTTGACCAAGCATTTTCTTGCTAATTCAAGGATAATATACAAGTGGACTTTGAACAAGTAAAAAATATTATCAAGTGATAGAAGTTACTATGTAACAGTCCGGATTTTGGCCCATTTTTGGGAATTATAAAGCAGTATTTAAATCAAGTGCGCTTTATAATAAAATTTCGCCGGGGAACTGATCACTCTCGGGTTCTTATTTTCAAAAATAGAAATTTTGCTAGAATCGCACTTCGATCGAATTTGGTCGATTATTTAGACCCCAATTTGGCAGTTGATTTCCGGGAGTTTCGGGGACGAAATAAATTGGACGGTGTCGTTATTATTGCAGCCAAAAGGTGTCGAGGTTATCGGGAAAAGTGAGAAAGTGAAATTTTCGATCGGGTACAAATTTGGACTGGTAGACCTCCCTCGTAGTGTGGTTTGGGTTGTTTTATTTTGGCCGTATGCCCTAGAATATTGTTGGGATTTATTGTGGACCGTTAGGCCTTTTTCCCGAATTTTATCGGGATCGATAGGTCGATTTTTGATTCGGACCGTGTCCGTTGGTTCGCGATAAAAGTTAAAAATTTAAACCCCCTCCTCTCTCTCTTTCTCTCTCCTCTCTCTCTCCCCGGTCCCCTTCCCCGTGCGCCCGTACCCCCTTCTCTCTCTCCTCCTTTCTCTCTCTCTCTCTCTCTCTCTCTCTCTCTCTCTCTCTCTCTCCCTTTCCCCTCTGCGCCGTCCCATCCCCGCGCCCTCCCTTGCGCTACCCCCCCCATCCCCGTCCCCCCTTCTCTGCTGCCTTCCTCTTCTTCTTCTCTCTCCTCTCTCCTCCCCTTCTCCTTCTGTTCCCTTCTCCTTCTTCTTCTTCCCTTAGCCGCCAGCGTCTGGTTCGTCTCCACCACCGCCCTCGCCTCGGCCGATCACCTTTCGCCTTGCTTGCCCGGAGCCTCAGCGTCGTGCCCTCCTGCCTCTGCTTCTTCTCTCTCTTCTCCTTCTCGCCTCCGCCCTTATAACGGCCCCTCTTTCCCTTGTTGCCATTGCCGCCTCCGCCCCTTTGCTCGCCGACACCGCCCGAAACCCGCCCAGCGTGGCAAGTACCCGCCCATACATGGTCGCCCGGCCCGACCCGCCTCCGATCCCGTCACCGCCCCGGCCCGCCCATTGCTCTCCTCGCTCTCTCCTCCGCAGCTCCTCCCCACTGCCGCTGTCCAGCTCGGCCTCACGCCGGTCGTACTGCTCACACTTTGTCACAAGCCACCGCTCACGGCCATTGGCAGTAAATTACCAGTCACCGTCCTACGGCCCCCACCTCTCCTTCCTCCTCCTCCTTCCTCCCTTCACCCGCCACCGGCCAGCCCCTCCCTCCGGGATCCAGTCCGCCGGGTCGCCGCGCCGCTTGCCGCCACCGCCACCACGGGCCAACCGCCGCCGGGCCAACGCCGCCAGCTTAAACCGCCGGGCCAAATTAACTGCTTTTGGGTATTTAATTGACCAATTCCGGCTAGAACGGCTAGGGGCGAGCATTAATTTAGTAATATGGTGATTTACTTATGCAATTTAAATTAGATTGTTTAGTATGCTCGATTTGGGCAATTGTGCGTGGCCGACTTGAATGTCGGGTTGGTGGATGATGTGGCGACTGTGGATTTGAATTGAATGTGGGGTATGAGTGATTGGGTGTGATTTGGCGTGAATTTGAGTTAATTAAGTGGCGTGTGCCTGCAGGAGGAATTAAGCCCGGATCGATCGGAGGGCTGCCAACCTGAGGCGTAGGTTACGCGGGTGTGGCGAATAAGGCATGATTGGACCTGAGGCGTGTTTACGCGGGTCATTGGAAAGAAAGTTGAGCCTGAGGCGTGTTTACGCGGGCTGTGAAAGGCAAGAAAAGACCTGAGGCGTGTTTACGCGGGTCATTGGAAAGAAAGATGAGCCTGAGGCATGTTTACGCGGGCTAGTGAGAATGAGCCTGAGGCGTGTTTACGCGGGCTGTGAGAATGGGCCCGAGGCGTGTTGACGCGGGCAGTGAGAAAAGACCTGAGGGGTATTGACCCGAGTTGTGAGAAAGTTAGATGGATGCGCATGTGTTTGAGTGTGATTGATATGGCTGGTTGAGTGTGACTGGATTGATTGGTTGAGTGTGACTGGATTGACTGATTGAGCGTGTGGATGTTGATCGAATTGACTGATAGTACATGTGAATGATTGGTTGGATGGGTTGGGTGCTGGTTTGGATCGTTTGATTTCGAGTGGAGGTGTGTGTGATGGTGATTGTGATGTGGCGGTGATTTATTCTTGCATTATTATGCTTGAACTAATATGCAGGATGGGCACGTGGTTCGAGGCGAGGTAAGCCCTTCTTGTGTAATTGACTGTCTTGATTGGTAGTGTGCATGTTAGACTGGTCTGGGTACGCATTAGCCTAGGTTAGGTTTAGGTTGTTGCTTATTGAGACTCTGTCTCACGGTTATTACATAACCACTTTCAGATCCGCGACCGTGACCGATTCGGAGAGACCGCCGGAGTGCTACAGGGATTGAAGGACAGATCAACTGCCCTGTATATTTTGAGTTCCTTTTTGTAGAGAAGTTAGGCTCGTTAACCACCGTCCTCTTTTGAAAACTGTGGTTAATTTTGGAAGTCGGGTTGCCTTTTTTGTAATATTGAAGGATTTAAGATGTTTGGTGTTTATTATATTTCGTTGTCTATTCCTTAGTCTTGTTTTTATTGTCGGGGTTATTTTACATGCTTCCGCTTGCGCATTTCTTTCGGGTCGGCGACGCGTCCTGGGACGTCGCGTTTAAACGATCGACCGTAAACGGGATGTCGCGGGCTCGGTGGGGACCGGGGCGTGACATACTATCAAGCTTATATAAGTCTAATGGAATTGGAATTGACTAGCAGCGATTGAAATTGAAATGCTGTAGGGAAAAGTAGTACACAAGTCGTCGTTGATCATAAATGAGATTATAACGAAATTAATTGTAATGAAATTAGGATAGATTACAAAAGCTTACGGACTTTAAAGGGTCATCGAGGCAACTTACTGAAGATATGGAAAAGAAGTTTACGATAATCTCAAGTTGATTATTGTTTCTCAAGGAAATTTGTAATCTTTAGGACTTTCAAACTTACGAGAACTTAAGGTAACGTATTACTTTTTTAAAGATAGGTTACTGTTATCTACAAGGACTTGAAGGAAATTTCAATTGTTGCGTTTAAACTAAACACAATATCTATCCCTTATGACAATTTGAGTTAACTTACTTCGTTATTGGGTAATCACTAAAAACTCTAAACTTGTACCAATGTAACATATTTACCCTTTGCCAAAATTCTGTTAGATGATTTTTCAGTTAAAACAACATTGTTTTTACTTCACTTAAGATACGTGAGTGCCATGTAGACACCATTTGCTATCTGACGTTCATGTATGCATATTTTTAAAGTTTTTCATTAATAGAGGGCAAATGTGTCACACAAGTACAAGGTTGGAATTTTTTGTGCCATGTGCCAAAGCGGGAATAGTTTATAATTTTTGGTGGCTTTTGTCTCTCTCTTTTCACGCCATGTCCAACTCTCGCAGGTTTTTCACAATTTTCTTTTCTTTTCAAGAATTGCAACAATAAGCATTGTCCTTTCCCTTTTCCCAATATTACATTTTTTATTCTTTATATTCTATTTTAACATACACGGATTTATATTAAAGATACTGTCAACATGCTCACAAAAGATTGTAGAAATAAAGGGAATCGTTAAATCTCCAATAATGCTTTAAAAGAGTTAATTTCGAGGGAAAAATCATAAAAACAGGAAGTAAAAGAGATAGTATCTGATTGAGTCCGTGGGTAGCGAGCAGAAGCCATTAGGCCAGCTTCTAAACTTACGTGATAATGGCACACTGGCATTCGTTTAGAGCTCCCAAGGTCATACATTTGTGCAATTTCGATAATTACTCAGTGTTTGTGCGCAAAGCTTTAAATTAGAATTCGGCGATTGATTTCTAAAAAGAAAATGTAGAAGAATGACGTACGAGCTAGGCATGGGAACGACTCGAATAAATTTCAGGGGCTGGATTGATCAAACTAACTAAAAATATTAAAGAAGCATGAAAGGCCCAGCGTTACAGAAGGCCACGAGGCCCAACAAAGGCTTGTGGCAAGCAAAAAGCCGACACTAAATGGGAAGAGGGGAGTATTACCCCCCCAAAAAAAGGAGTCCTAAACCTATTTTATTTGTTTCAATTCAATCATAAACCTTTTAATTGTACCAATTGAGTTATCCACATTTTCGCGTTTTGTCAATCGAGTCAATCCGGTTAATTTTGGACGCAAATCGTTGACGTGAACATTGGCCTCCTTCCCTCGCCCGCGACAGGGGAGGGCTGTGAAGCGGCCGGCGAGGCTCGTCGACCCTTGCCTAGTGGCGGACAAGGGCCTGGCGACCCTCGCTGGCCACAGTAAAAACAAAAAAAAGAAAATGAGAAGAAAAGAAAAAAAGAAAGAGAAAAGAGAAAAGAAATAAAAATTCGAATAAAAATATGAAAATATTATTAAAAATTATCTAAGTTAACGTCAATAGCCGCTCCATGTAAGACAGTAGGCGTCCACGTTAACGATTTTCAAATGAACTCAGTTAACAAAACGTGAAAATACTTAAGATTCAATTGTCAAAAAGTTTAGGACTGAATTGATAAAAATATAATGGGTTTAGAATTTTTTTTATAAATAATTTTCCCACGGGAAGAGTGAACTTGATTGAAGCGAAGCATGGCCTCTTGGGTCGACTTGATTGACCCGAGGAAGTTGACCCGAAGAAGTGGAAGCCAAACTCTCTTTCATCTGACATGATTTTTCCTTTTGGTTGTGGAGCTTCGAGTATCTTACTTTGATATTATTAGGACTGCCTCATAATAATTTCAATGTATATTCTTATTTATCGTAGGTGTTATTCGGTAATTCCTCTCTCTCTATCTCCAATGGCAGACCCTCCAGAGAATCCAATCAATTTGCTCAAATTGTTGTTCAACCACCGACTGAGGTCCACAATGTCTTTCTCGTCATTGCTAGGGTGAATATGGTTCGGATGGGCAGTTTCTACCATGGAATCAGGAACCGCCCACTAAAGACCGGTTCCAAAAATTGAAGTCGGGAACCCTCCGTTGGTTCCATGGATCCACTCGATGTGGTGTGGTCCTGTTCTCGGGTGGGTTCATGGAACCGATTCCATAAAGTTTCACATAAATAGAGGTGAGCAAAAGCGAGAGAGGGAAGTGATAAATGGTAAGAGGCGCAGCCATTAATTGATAGGAGTTGAGAGTCGATGTCGTGAGTGGATGGGCGTTGAGCTTGAGAGTTGAGACCATGAGTAAGAGATAGAGAGACGATTCGAGACAAGGGAAGAGAAAAGCGAAACAAGCACTCAGTTGATAAGCTTTGAGTTTTAGATTAAGGATTTTAAGGTTTTTATTTTTTCTTAAATTTTTTTTTTATTTTGATTGGAAATTTTTCTTAGAAATCATATATATATATATATATATATATATATATATATATATTACATGTTCCGTGACAGTCCGGATTTTTGGCCCATTTTTTGGGGTTTATAAAGCGTGTAATTGGTCGGTGCACTTATAATGGAATTTCGCCCGAGAACCGATCACTCTCGGGTTCTTGTTTTTAAAAATAAAAATTCCGCTAGAATCGCACTTTTCGATTGAATTTGATCGTTATTTAGACCCCGAACTTGGCGATCGATTTTCGGGGAGTTCTTGGACAAAATAAATTGGACGGTGTTGATATTATTGCAGCCGTGTCGAGGTTATCAGGAAAAGTGAGAAAGTGGATTTTTGACCGGGTGCGAATTTGGACTGGTAGACCTCCCTCGTAGTGTGGTTCGGAGTATTTTATTTTGACCGTGTACCCTAGAATGTCGGGATTTATTATGGTTTATTAGGCCTTTTTCGGATATTAAATCGGGACCGATAGTTCGGTTTTTAGTTAAACCGTGTCCTTTGGTTCGCGCTCGAAAGTTTGAATTTGCTCTTTTTTCTCTCCCTTTCTCTCTCCTCTCTCTCTCTCTCTCGGCCGGAACCCCCCACGCGCGTGACTCTCTCTCTTTCCCTTTTTCTCTTCTCTCTCTCTCTCTCTCTCTCTCTCTCTCTCTCTCTCTCTTTCCCCTCCCCCTTCTTTTCCGGGCACGCAACCCCCACCCTCCGTCCCTCCCGTCCCCTCTCTCTCTTGCATGGCCCGTCCCCCTCACGGCACTCTCCTCTCTCTCTCTCTCTCCTCTCTCCTCCTTCTCCCCCTTCTCTCTTCTCTTCTTCTTATTCATTTTCTCCTTGACATTCTTTGCTTCGCCTTAAATCCTGTGCTTTCGCCGGCCTTGTTGAGCCGCCCAGCGTCGCCGTGCCGCTTCCGTCGCCCGTCGCCAACAGCCTCACGCCCGCCTCACACCGGGCCACCCCTCACCGCGATCGCCTCTCTCTCCTTCGCTGTTCTCCGCGGACACACGAGCTTCACTGGCCGCTGGGCCGACAGCCTCACCAAGGTGACACAAATGAGTCATTACCCACGTCACACGCGGGCCTACCACGCTGACCGCCGCCCGCCTGCCGAGCTCCCCCGCCACCCTCGTACTGGCTACTGCAGCCTGACCAAATTTCCTCTCTCCCCTGCCTCCTCCCGGCCGGGCCCCACCCAGCCGAGCTCTGTCACGGGCCAAGATCGGCTTGGCCCCTCGGCCGGCCGCTGCCTGATCCGCCTGCTGCCAAATTTCGTCTCGACCAGCCTTTGCCGCCTCACCCTCCCCCTCTTTCTCCTTCCTCTCTCCCCCTCACCCTTGACCCGGCCATCCCTCTCCCGGTCGATCCGCTCGCCGCCGTCGGCCCGGCCCGCCGGCCCAGCCCGGCCGGCCCGATAACCCGGCCGGCCAAGCCCGTCCGGCCCGTGCCCGCCGCGCCCGTACCCGTGCTGTGCCCGTGCATGTGCCGTGCCGATGCCGCGCCCTGCCTTGGCGTTGCCCATCCAGCGCGCCCAGGCGCCCGGGAATAACGCGGCGCGATCACGGCGCCAGCGCACTAGGCTCATGGTCGGCCATTATTGCCCACTTTGGCGGTCGGTAGCGCCCGTATTAGCCGATGCCAGCGGTCTGATCTTCTCACCGGGCAATTTTTGGCCCGAGCCGACTTTTCCCGGGCCAAATTTTGGTAAGCGACTTCCTAGACCCTACTTAGTCTTTTGGGTATTTCATTGACCAGTTTCGGGCTAGAACGGCTAGGGCGTGTATTTAATTTAATTATTTTATGACTAAATTAGATTATGTGATGTTCTAATTGATTTAAATTAGGCTGATTAAAGTGGAGTGCTTGAGTGGGAAATTGTGCGTGACCGGCTTGACCATTAATTTAGTGATATCGTGTTTTATTTATGCAATTTAAATTGGATTAAATAGTATGCTTGATTAGTGAAATTGTGTGTGACCGACTTGAACGTCGGATTGGTGGATGAGGTGGTGACTGTGAATTCAGACTGAATGTTGGGTATGAGTGATTTGATGTGGGTTGACGTGAAAATTGATTGAATTGAATGGCGTGTGTTTGCCTGTCGACTTTAAGCCCGGATTGAACGGAGGGCTACGGACTTGGGGCGTGTTGGCGGTCCGTGTGAAAGGCTTGACTGGCGGTGTGCCAAATGGAAAGACAGACTTGGGGCGTGTTGGCGGTCCGTGTGAAGGCATGAATGGCGATGTGCCAAATGGATGCGGGCTTGAGGCGTGTTGGCGGTGGCCCGTTTGAGGTGTGATTAGACCGAGGCGTGTTTCGCGGGTCATTGGAAAAAAGTTGAGTCGAGGCGTGTTTACGGGCTGTGAGAATGGGCGAGGCGTGTTTACGCTGGGCCGTGAAAGTGAGCCTAAGGCGTGTTCACGCTGGCTGTGAGAATAAACTTGAGGCGCGATGGGGCGGGTCGTAAGAAAGATGTACGTTCGCGCATGTGAATTGAGTGTGATTGAAATGGCTGGTTGAGTGTGATTGAATTGGCTGGTTGAGCGTATGATTTGGATTATTTGGATGAGTGTGACTGATTTGGCGGGATGAGCGTGTGATGTAATTGGCTGGTTGAGCATGTGGATGTCGATCGAATTGGTGATGGTGCGTGTGGATGATTGGTTCAATGTGCATGTGGGTATTGGGTTGGATTGATTGATTTCGAGTGGAAATGTCATGGCTGGTGATCGTGATGTGGTGGTGATTTATTCTTGCATTATCATGTTTGAACTAATATGCGGGGACCGGCACGTGGATCGAGGCGAGGTAAGCCTCTCATACGAAATTGATTGTATTATTAGTAGTTCGTGTGTTAGACTGGTGCAGATGCGCATTAGCCTAGGTTAGGTTTAGGTTGTTGCTTATTGAGACTACATCTTCACGGTTATTATATAACCATTTCAGATCTGTGACCATAAGAGATGGAAGACGCTACCGGGGTATCTCGGAGATCAAGGACGGGTCAAGTACCCGGTATTTTGAGTTTCTCCTTTTGGTAGAGGAGTTAAGTTTGCTGCTATTGTCCCTTTTTGAGAATTGTAGTTTTCTTGTTGTGGCTTAGCTTGGGACTGTCCTTCGTAGACATAGTATGTATTTGTCAAGTGTAAAAATCTAGTTATTATTTTGTTGTTGTTGCTACCAATCGTCATTGTTTAATTATGCAGGTTGCTTTCATTTGTTTCATGGCGTATCAATCTCGATGTTTGGGTTGGGTCGGCGACGTGTCGGGACGTCGCATTCAATGATCGACCGTCGAGGGATGTCGCGAGCTCGGCGAGGTCTGGGGCGTGACATGTTCCATCCAGGTGAGCAGGTGGGCGGTTCCATGCCTAGAATCGAGAAATGGACTGGTACTCACTGATTCTAGTAAATTGAAATTAGGCCGGACTGATCTTCACAGGAACTGCCGTTTTCGGGCTGATCCGATTTGGTTCCGAGCGGTTTCCGATTCTTTAGCATACCCTTAGTGGTCACCACCTTATCAAAAACCATACTAATCATCTGGATTGCAGTCAAGTGACGTGTGCCACAAAATTTCTTACGACAACTTCCATTCACGTGCAATGCATGTGCACCGCACATGTAATCATTACTATTATCAAAAGAAATTGAGATAAATTGCTAATTTGTGACGTAGCTTATTTACATGAATACCCATGCGCATTTGAGCTTCTTAAACATACTGTCCAACATAAATCCTCCAACTACAATGAAGCATGCATGCAAGTAACATTTCCCAGAACCTTCCTGTGATCCACAGCCGCCACTTCTCATGTACTCTTCAAGTAAATCTCCTAAACATCGTGGCAGTTCACATCCAAGTTCATTCGAGGAGTAACTTTAGTTCACATTTTTATTTTATTGCAGGAGTAATTTGAGTAATTCCTTGCTCTCTCTGCTTCTCTCTATTGAAGTACAATAATGGCTTTGTTTGTTTCGCGAAAAATAAGTGATTTGAAAAATATTTTTTTAAAAACGATTGCTTATATCATGTAAAATAATTAGTTAATGAAAATATTTTCATTATTACTAATAATTCATGTCCAAATATTTTTGTGGACGATGAAATTTTTTTCGTTCATTCATTTTTTTAAGAGATGTAAGTGATTATTTTTAGGAAAATATTTTTCAAATTATTCATTTTCTACGAAATAAATCGAGTTAAAGAGTGAATTTTGCATGACCAAGTTGGCCGTTTCATTCATCTTACCACCCTCCGGACATCCTTCTCTGTCAAAGTGCTCCCGGCACAAGGTTCCTTTCGAACCTGTTCCATCCTTGACCGCGTGAATATCAGCACGAACATACAAGTCAGATAGAATAATTTATCAAACAGGATAGTAAATTAACCTGGTAACGATAACAGCTCACTTGCTTAGGTAAAAAAATTCTAGTAGAGTCCAATTCGAATAAGGAGGAAGTACTACGATTGGCCAACACAAATTCGCGTAAAAAGATTCGAGACGACATCATTTGAGGTCTTTCATACTTCACATTGAAGCCACAACATCAACCCACAAACAAAAAACTGAACGAAAGCGATTTAGAAGAGTCATCCGGCAAAAGCCAATCAGTGTAATATTTCTCAGTTCAAGAATCTTCAACTCAAGAACTCTACATTGAACTTCCCTCAAGTAAAGCTAAAACTAAAACGATCATCAAACAATTAAACAAGCCTTGAAACTTTGAATGGGAAGAGTGAACTTACTTGATTGGAGCGAAGCATGGCCTCTTGGGTTGATTTGAAGTGAAAGCCAAAGCTCTCTTTTGCATCTGACGTGATCCTTCTTTTTGGTTGTGAAGCTTAAAGTGTGATTTTTTTTGGGGAATTACGAAAAATGTTTTAAAAATATCGAACGGATTTCTAGCACATTTGAGTTCAACTTTTAATCCCAAGTTTTGGTAACAATGGAAGTAAGTAATAACAACTTAATTAATTAATCGATAATGCCAAAAAAAAAGAAGATATTCATGAACATGTAATATCAAATGAAAAAGGCAATATAATATTAAGATTGTGCTCGTGGATGACTTAAGAGTGAGGCATGGGACGAATCATATAATTTTGTTGTGCCCGTAACGCCCCACGCCTTAATCCATAGACAAAGAACCACCATTCTCGCCTATCGTGCTGGTGGGCTGATGGTTCCCCTCCTCAAAAGTAATAACTCGTAAATCATTAATTTGGTTAAAAGAGAGGTTAGAAGATATTAACAGAGATCCGGCCTCTACTATTCAATAGATTTGCTTCAAACCGACCGGATTTTCTAGTTCGAACGGTTTCTTTAATGCCGTGACCACCCGAGATGACTTTCGAGGCATTTTGGAGAGGTTGTGTAATGATCTAGTCTAACGAGGGTGGGAAATGGATGGTAGGGCTAGAGGGCCAAGATAAGGGGCGGCTTTAACGGAGAAACTTGATTGCACAGATTTAATAAGTTTAAGAACTTAGTTGTACTTATATAAGTTTTAGGATGATTTAATTGCACTTTTGTGACAAGTTTAGAACTTTTAGTGTATTTATCCTTATTTTTATCGGGCAAAAGGCAGAAAAAAAAAAAAAAAAAAAAAAAAATGCACGTGCAGCTTCACACACTTGAGGGGCCAAATTGCTAAAATCAGCGAAAAGAAAGGGAACGAATTATAGAAACTGACAACGTTTTCCGCAAACGTACATGAAGTTTCTCGGAAAGTTATGTGCCTGCTCCTTCTTCAGACATTATAGAAACCGGCTACGTTTCCCGCAAACAGACATGAAGTTCCTAGGAAAGTTATGTGCCTGCTCCTTCTTCAGACGTGCCTCCTCTTCTCCTTTTATTTGCTTATGCGTAGTGCAAATTGGGGGACTGCTCTTTACCAAAAAAGAAAATTAGGGGACTGCAGGTGCGCTTAGCCCTTCAAGAACCAAAAAACTGTATGTACTCCCTTCAGATTTGGCCAAGGCACCCCTTAAGTTGAACCATCGCACTTCTTCTTCTTTCATAAACTCCTATCTTGTTTTTCTTCTTTCATATATTAAGTTGCTGTTCGAGTGAACGGGACAAATTAAACAAGCATGGTGATGAAATTCCCACCTCCCTTGTGTACTCCAACATCCCTTGAGACAGGCCATTCTAAGAGGAAGCGATTGGATCCATTCGATGGGTAATCTCTTCGTTTTCCCTGTGTTTTTGCTGCCGAAATTGTATTTCCATGGTTTGTATGCATCCGTCTTCGGTTTTTTCTTGGTGTTTTTGATGTTTTTTGGTCTCTTTTTTATTTTTATCATGATATTGCTGACCTCTGTTTAGCATTGGATGACCTCTTTCTTGTGTTTCGTCTTGGACCCTCCATTGTTCCATGACCTAGAGAATAGTTTGGCCTACCAGCTACGAGTAGTTTCGTGGATTCCAAGTGATATCATCCTTTCGTTTTCAATTGTTTGGATATCAAAAAGTTTTGGCCCTTGAGAAAAGAAAACTTCTCACCACGGTGGCATCCGTGACGGAATTGGGAAGACTGGTGGCGACGGTGACGGAGTTGGGATTTGATAGTTTTGTGGCCGTAGGAATACCTAACTTCAATAATAACTATGGCTAGGTAATCCAATTCTGACACCCTTTGACGATTAATCCACGTGAAATCGAAACTCACGTTTTGATTTCTCTTCTAACTTGAAATATATATGAATTGGAATTCCATATCTTGAGGAACCCAATTCCGCATTGAACCAAAAGCTTTAAGCCTTTACAAAACTGCGTGAAATATATTTTGGATTTTGATGTCCACTGATGGTACTACTTCCAAGTTCTTTCCTTTCTTTTGGAAGAAGGTTGAATAAAACGAGGTTTTTCTCCGATTCAAACTTTGTCAACTCTTCACACTCCAGTTGGCGTTTCTTCGGAATGTTTCTCGCTTGCCTATTCTTGTCGGAAATTTTGTCCGAAGAGGTCATGGTCATGGTTTGTTGTGTTATGGATAGATATAGATCCATCTTCTCGAACAGCATAAAAGTACGTGATATATATACTGTGAAGAGTGATGTATTTTCATCCATTTGGCTACTGTTTCGTCCAATCATGGTTCCTAAAAGATTGATTATGGTTCTGCAGTGAGATGTCGAGCGGACTCGAAAGTGATGACGTGCCCAAGAGTTGCTTGACCGAAGAGGAAATCCGGAGAGTGGTAAGATGAGTAGATATTGCATTTGTTTCCGTCATGCAAACTATTTGTCAGTTGCATTTACGTGTCATTTGTTGATTTTAATGATGAGGGATCGAATGATCCATTGCATTTTCATTTGCTGGTCTGTTTTTTTATCAGATGTAGGACATTAGAACTACTCGAGTACCAAACAGTTCATTTTTCGAAATAGGAGTGATGCCACATTTTATGGCACATTTTTTAGGCTGGTCATGTCGTCTTCATGTCAGTTCTAAAATAATGCTGGTAGGGAGACATTCGAATGAAGCAAACTTTTGTTGAGTCAACTGTGAAATTGATGAAATGTTGCACCCGACAAATTTCTTGAGGGAGGAGGGGAAAGAGATTTAGAGATGAGAATGTAACCTCTGATTCCCTAGTGTGATAGATCATGCTTGAGAGTGTTCCCATTCTCACTGCTTGTCAATGTTAAACAGGTCAGGGAAGAACTGAAGCTGGTAAAATCTGACTTGAAAGAGGTCAGGAAAGAACAGAAGCTTTTAAAATCTCACTTGGCTGATCTTGTCCGGAGGTACTAATACTTTTCATTTGGAGGAACATAAATTGTCTTTGTTTATCGTGGCTATTGTGCTATGAAATTTTTTCTGGGCACACATTTATGAGTAGATCGGGTTCTTTGGTTTATATATTAGAAGGAAAAAGGCAAAGTTGAAAAGCTAATACGTTCAGAAATCTGTTCACTTACCACCATAACATTATTTGAGTTTTTCCGACTAAATGGGGTTTGGCGACCTCATCTTTCCATTCATTTGCATCCTATTTAATTCTCTATACTCTTTAAGATGTTCATTTTAGACCTCTGATTATCCTTTTCACTCGCCGCAAAGTCACAAAAATCAATTCGATCGGAAATGCATACAAGTGACATGAATTAGCGAGAATTCTTCCAAATCAATCTAAAACTTGATTACAGTCATGCACACTTGAAGTGCAAGATCTCAGAGGTTCCACATGATACATTTCGTGAGACTGAAGATGTTTCTGTCTATAACATTGAATACAAGTTAAAAGATGATGTTAGAGTTATAATTATTCACATTCTTGTTTGCAACATAACAACTCCATTGGATTCCAATTGATGTGCAAATTCTCTTCATGCAGTTGCATCCGTAACACTCTCAAAGAGGAAGTTGTGCCAGCGATTTGCTCGTCGCTGGAGGATACTAGTCGAAAAGTGGTAAGATGATTGAATCGTGTAAATTATTGCTTTGTAGAATCCGTACATATTTTTGTAGTTCCCGTTCATCTATGGGCTATGAAGGGATTAGAGTTGCATTGCCAATTAGTCAGTTGCCAATGAAAATGCTGCATTATACGGAAAGCTATTGTCATGAATCTTTCTGCTTGGACTAATGGCAATGTTGAGAACCAGATTCTAGATTCTGAATGGCATCTTTTAAGAGATTGTATGTACAATGAATCTTCTCCTAGAAAAAGCTCTAGGATGTGCATGCATCATCTTAACCATTTTGAAAACCTTGTGCACATAGATAATGACATGCTTGAAAGCGTGAACTGTATCACTTCGGGTTGCCTAAATGTGCTGCTAGGCGTTCGACCTTAAATGTCTATTTGAGCCATGAACATCTAGAGAGAAGGGAAACCTCAATTTTCATCCACCCTCAAAGCGGGTGGTTTACGATGATTAAAAGGGATTCAGGCGCTGTATGGCACCAAAGTAACACATGCCATACTGCTTGAATAAGCTCAAATGACCTTTTCGTAAAAAGTTACCTATACTTGAAACCGATTGAATTATGTGTGTAGAGAATACCTAGAGGCGCGAGATAACTCTCTGTTGTGACTGTGTAATTGTCCGTTCATTTTTCTTCAATGGACCCAAGGAATTTTGGCAAGAAGTTGTGTTCAACAAGCTGCTTTGTAGAAAAGTATGGAAACGTCAAAGAAGGATTCCTCCCCACTTCCCCCAAAGAAAAGAAAATTCTTTGAAGCTTTGTTGTATGTGGTTGCGCATTCTCATTATTGGCGAATTTTCATCAGGTAAGGGAAGAATTGATGAAGCACGCAAGTTTTCAATCTGCTCAACTTTTAAGGTTAGTGTACACTTTAATTGCTTTGGTGGCATCGATATACGGTTTGATGTTTCTTATCTATCGAGCTGTCATGCTGGTTTCCCTATGACATCTTCACACAAAATACCATACATTTGGATCCCCTAAGCCCCAGAACATTGAAAGAATTGTACATGGGTTAGTACACCGGGTTTATGCTTTTATATGGTCAAACGTGGATAGAAAATTTCAGAAGGAAATTTATTGCTATTAGTTTTAGGTAAATGATCATGTAGTTGCGCTCATGTAGGGTGCACCATCACAGCTCTGGTGATGTCAGGCCGAAAGACGGGATGACTGAGGGCTTGAATCCTGTCGCTACCGATCAAATGCTGCTTGCTCGTGGACAAACTTAAGGATTCGACGTTCAGGGCACTGGCCATGGAGACTTCTTATTTATCTTAATAGCATGAGTTTAATGATGTTTAGTGTGTGTTAGAAGCTTTGGGAGTTCCGGGATGAAACAATGATTTCTATTCCTGTTAATCGAATTATGAGCGCTATGGTTTTCAGTATCCTAAATTCTAACGCAACCGGTTTCATGTCTGTTTGTCAGTCCAGTTCTACCGCGCCACGGGCTATAAAAGGGATTAAATTTGATGACCAAATTGCTGGCGATGACTGGTTTTTACTAGATTGCTGTCCTTGTAGACGATAATCTAGTAACTAAGATAGTAGACTAGCATATAGCAAAACACAAACTGAAAACTTAAGAAATGTATCATGATAGACAATGTTAGCAAAATCAATGGTCAAAAAAGAAAACTAAAATTTCATTCGCTTATTTCATCTAGTCAATAATTTACTAAGAAAGAACGCGATGAGACATAGAGGTGTAGCTTCATTCAGAGGAGTTCTTGAGCTGGAATTCGAAATTTTCCTTTCCTGATTAAGAAATCAAAGAGACCTCTTTAATTTGAAAAACATGCATTTTTTTTTTTTTTTGCAACAGTTAAAAATATCAAGTTGTTCTTAGTGAAAAGGTTAAGGATGTAGTTTAAAGAAAGTTTGCATGAGTCATGTGTGATTTTCTCTTTTCTCTTCCTTACTCAGATCTTACTACTGCTTGAAAGAGGAAAACGAGAATTCGTGTCGATTATAACTTACCATGTTTGATCCTGAAATCCCATAGAGTTGCCTCTAAAAAAATTTTGCAAACTGGGCTAAGTGAATACTGTTATGACAGTTCAGAATCGATTAGTTAGTAATGCCCTACTAGTTTCTCTCTCTCTCTCTCTCTCTCTCTCTCTCTCTCTCTCTCTCTACCCCATTTCTACGATACACCATCTGTACAATACAACTTTACGAGGTAGAGTAGTAACTAAACATAAAATGGGGTGCACATGGATCTATGATGTTACCGCATTAACTTTTGCCTACCCGTAGCACCCTGTCCCTCCTTTTTTATCTCACTTTTCTGTTTTATGTACATGTATGTATGGTACTCATGAGAATCGATCCCCAGACCTAGTAATCTCCGGCCCCACCCAACGCCTGTTTGGCCACGCTCCCAATTCATCCATAGACAAATAACCACCATTTTCGCCAATTGGGTTCGTGGGCTGATGGTTCCCCCTTCATACGTACACAACCCAAATGCTCAGAGCGACTTACATAGAAGCATGAAACGGCCCAACAGTATAGAAGTCACGATGCCCCAACGCAGGCTTGTAGCATGCAAAAAAGCCTACATTAAGCATTAAGCTGCTCCGACCATGGCAGCTCCCTTTAGCGCCGGTCATGCTAGCTCGACCTTCCTTGAGTGGTACACCTGCGGTTCGGATCATGACGGCGAAGTTTAACCTACCTTCCTTATGTGATCCTCAGATTTCGAATTTGTAAAATCCAGTTCAAATTTTTAATTACAATCAACTACCCTCAGGTCAATCCCAAGTAATCAAAAGCACAATATTCAAATAATTAATGTCACTGTAGAATGAAAAGACAATCTAATTGAAAATTTCTTACTTGTATTCTCACATATTGTTTACATAACTTGATTCACTCAACGTCACGTTTTTTACTACTATTGATGGGTGAATTTCCTAAAAAATCCGAAACTTTAGGTCAAGTTTCAAATTTGCCCCAAACTTTTTTTTATCTAAGAAAAAACCCAAACTTTAGGTCCAGTCCCAATTATGCCCTCAACTTTTTTTTGTCTAAGAAAAAACCCCAAATTTTATGTAAAGTCCCAAATCTATCATGAATTTTGTTTTATGTAAAAAAATCAGCAAATTTCAATTTATGTTAAAAAATATACCCCTACGATCTAGTCTCAACTTGACGTGGTACTTCCACGTCAATAACAAATCCATTTGAGTAGAGTAAAGAGGCAATAGGTATATACCGTCATCGCATTTCCACTTCGATAACAAATCAAACCAAATAAAAATTGTTGAAATTCTCCAAAATAAAACCATTCTAGAATACGAAAGTTAGGGATGATAATAAATTCATCCCAAAAAACATTTTTTAATTTAAAACAATCTAATTTTTAGGTTCAGTCCAAATTTGCTCCGAACTTTTCTTTGTCTAAAAAAAGCCCATAACTTTGTTGTTGTAGATTTGTTATCAATGTGGAAGTGTCACGTCAAGTTGAGACTGGATCACAAGAGTATATTTTTGAAAATAAATTGAATTATGGTGATTCTTTTTACATAAAACAAAATTTCGGGGTAGATTTAGGACTGGAATTAAAGTTTGGGATTTTTTCCGAGACAAAAAAAAGTTCAGGGCAAATTTGGGACTAGACCTAAAGCTTGGAATTTTTTTTTAGATAAAAAAAAGTTCGGAGCATATTTGGAACTTGACTTAAAGTTTGAATTTTTTTAGGGAATTCGGCCTACTATTGATAGACACGAGACCTTTAATTTGCTGGGGTCATAGACTATAGCTTGTCTAAGGAAACTGACAGAGCTGAAAATTTAAGTGTTGAAAATCTTAAATCTTGGAAATTTAGGATACAAAGTTGTTTGATGACAATTCATCCTTAACAAAAAAAAAAAAAAGTTGGTTGATGACAATTCGAAACTGGTAGCTGAATATAATCAATTTCTTACCAAAATATAGAACAATGATCTTTAATTGTAAGTGTTAAGCTTTCTAATTACTTTCACTTATTTTTCTATTAAACGAATTAAGTAAGCCATCTCAAATTGGTAATCACCCTTGCCTTAGTCTATAGTTTATAACCCAACGTAACCATGGAATTAGTCAGTTTCCACGTTAGGTGTTTTGTTCCCTAATATTAGTCAGTAGTTTACGTGGTAAAAACACAAAATCCTTTATGTATTGTGTTACGTGGATTTTTGACTTAATTGAGTCTTCTAAGTCATTAAATTAAGCTTATCAAATATGCTTAGCGTTATTAGTTGCTGAATTTTCAATTTTTAGCATTTAATTGGGTCATCAAACATGCCTTAAGAGACTAAAATTTTTTACGAGCTTAATGATTTGGTTGCACAAATTATAAGTTCAAGGCCCATCAAAAACAACAAATAGAGACTGTGAGCTTATTCGATAAAATTGGAAATTAAGGGCTGAAAATTTTAAGTATCGATAGTTGTAAGTGCTAAAAATAGGAACAAAAGGTTTGATAATAGTTGAAAATTGATAGTCTTATGTGATTAAGATGTGATGCTTGTGTTTGTGTTATGTGCTGCATACTTGATACCGAATCTGCATGGTTCGCTACTATTCCGTAGAAGTGGCGATTGTCACTTTCTACGTCGCGATTTTTTACTCATTTCTTTTATTATTTTAAGTTTCACAAATAAGAAAACTTAATCGAGTCATTACGAGAGAGATATGGGATGATGATTACTCAAGTAAATGTTATTAAATGGGGTTGTATGAAACTCTTGATTTGATTAATTTACACTGCTCCGAAATTTGCTATTATATTAGCGCGGTGAAAGGTTTTATTAAATTAATATTTTCATAAGCTCATTAGATTTCTACTAATCAAACAAATATCGAATCTTTAAAAGCCAATAGGAAAAGTAATTTTCAAAACAAAAATTACAAGAAGGAGAGAGATCGGATGCTCACTTGCGAGTAAATAAACCAGGCAACCCAGTTCAAGCATCGAGCTGCCGCAACTCTAAGTAAGGCCACCGAGGTCACATGACCTCAAGCTTTGAAGGTTGCGTGTCGTCAACGCCGAGGCATGCAACCAAAGGCGGTCCTCACCTAAGGTCGTTAGAGCCTCCACCCCATGCCGAGGTCTCGCGACCCCGACAGCCCCTCACGGAGGCTGCACAACCTCTGCCAATGCCATCGTGACGTTGTGCAACCCTAGCAAGGGTTGCCGATGCCAAATTTGACTTGTTGGTGTTGGATTTGGCTCGCCGGCGACAACAACAACAATGCGCGATGTCGGCCATATATGCATAAGAAAAGTGAAATTGAGGGTAAAAGTGGAAGTTGGATGATCTTCAAACGGCTTATACGCGATTTGGTCCTAAATCTGAAGTCAGGCTTCTGACTAGACCGATACTTACACACGTGACGCCAGGATCATGAAATCTGACCATTCGGTTGATGTAAAATAGTAGGTACAAGTTCCTTTCCGCTCAATAAAAGTTGCAAATTGATTAAAATGTCTGTTCCCTTTGTCTAATTTGGAGTGATTGGAAAAGACATGCGACTTCCGAATGCCATAAAGGAGGAGACCTCGCTAACTATTAGCCGTACAACGGCTTGAATTTGCTCATACGATGCCACGTTCTGTAGTCTCTGCTGTGCCAGACATTAGAACCAATCTTTTGGGCTAAACTAAGACAAAATCAAACTATAGGGGGCTGATGGATGGTTTCTACTATTTTCCGTGTATTATCAATGCTAGATTTAACCAATCGCCCTCCTACCTCCTCTATCTACCCAAAATGCATCTGTCTCAATAGCCTTCCATTGGTATGTATTCGTCCTCTTCCCATTTACTGTTGACTGATATAACCCTGAAATGAGGGGGCAAGATGTAATATTCCTGAAATCACTACTTCATAGATTGAATCACGGAACAATAGGAGCCATGAGCAGTGATTTGGTGGCTTCTGTAGACAACTATTTTTTTCGTTTTGTTCTTTGGAGTGTTGGTCCAACATTTGAAAAGGCTCTTTCACTCTCTCTTGATATCCATTCTTATATCCATTTGGGGCTATTTTATTTTCTGGTTGAACTTTTGGGGCTATTTCAGAAGGCAATATACCGATCTTCCATTGCTCACTGATTTATGCTTGCTCATTCTCTCTCCAATCTGGACAGGGTACAATGACAGTATTTCTACCAGATATCAGATGCAGTCACAAAGCATAAATATCAATGCTCCTCTTCAGTTTGATGGCTCTTCATTCCCTCTTCAGAATTCGTTAATCAGTTCCTCACACCAAACCCAACTTCTGAGCCTTGGTCCATCACAGGCATCGGCATCTGGCTTTCATGCTGCGGGCCCATCAAGTCTTCCTCCTTACAGGGGAGCTGAGGAGCTTTTCTCGGAGGAGGAAATTCGTATGAGAAGCCACGAGATGCTTGAGAATGAGGATACGCAGCATCTCCTCCGTATCTTCAACATGGGAGGCCATAACCAATCCTCACTCAATGTTACTGAGGACGGGAACCCATTTTCATCAGCATACGTGCCCAACTATCTCCAAATTTCGGCTTCAATGAGGATAGGAGCCGCTCATCTGGCAAAGCTGTTATTGGGTGGCTAAAGCTTAAGGCGGCATTGAGATGGGGCATCTTTTGTCAGGAAGAAGGCCGCAGAGAGACGGGCGCAACTTGCAGAGTTGGATGAAACGTAGTCAAGGAATGAAGATGAAGCTGGTCTAGCTTTGATGTTTGTACGTTCCTCTTCTAGCCCTGCCTAATTCCTGTCAACCATAAGTTTGGGCCGGTGCACGGAATACAGGCATAACCTCAGATTATATCTGTCAGAGCTCTTGCAATGGATCCTACTCCCTACAAATGGTCAACATCTGTGCGATTCTGTCCCTGCACAAAGTTGATATCCATAAGCAGCTGCTGTTGCAGAAGTCTCTGCATGACATTGCCGCCTCATTGCGAAGATGAGCCAAGTTGGAGCCATTTCAGCTGGAGATGTTTGATTGGTCAAAAGCTGAAACTGAAGGTGATTACTGGGAGGAGTCTTTCTAGAGGTTAGATAAGTTCGCAGGAGTTCTTTCACAGGGTAATAGGAGATGTTGCGCATGGAATCCATTCTGGAATAGAATTTCTATTCCCGAATGGATTCTAGAATAGAAATGCGTTTGTTAAAAAATTCCGGAATGCATTCTGGAGCAATTTTCACATTTTGGAATAAAAATGTGTTTGTTAAAAATACTTGATTCCATAATGCATTCTTAATTTCAGAATGAGTTTTGGGCAAGAAAAGAGAAGCTACTTTTTATAGCTTCTCTCTTCCAGAATGCATTCTCCCTATTTTCTCTCTTTTTCTCACTATTTTTTTTTTAGAAAATGCATAAAATTGAAAAATTCCAGAAAAATTCATAAAAATTTCCAGAAAATAAAAAAAGTCAAGATTTCGAGAAAATAGGAAATTTGGTGAATTTTTTAAAAAATATAAAAAATAAAAATTTCAAAATTTCATAGAATGGCTTAAATTACCTTTGGATATCTACTTTGAGTGAAATTTAATTTTTTTGATGTGCTCAAAAAAAAAAAAAAATCAAAAATTTCAAAACTTCACAAAATGATTTAGAATACCATTGGGCACCCACTTTGAGTGAAATTTAATTATTTTGAGGTGCTCAAAAAAAAAAAAAAAAAAAAAATAAAAATTTCACAAAATGGTTTAGAATACCTTTGGGCACTCACTTTGAGTGAAATTTAATTTTTCTGAGGTATCCAAAAAGATAAAAAGTTTTAAAACTTAACAAAATGGCTTAAAATACCTTTGAGCATCTACTTTGAGTGAAATTTAATTTTTTTGAGGTGCCAAAAAAAATCAAAAAATCAAAAATTTCAAAACTTCACAACATGGCTTAGAATATCTTTGGGCACTCACTTTGAGTGAAATTTATTTTTTTTGAGGTGACCAAAAAAATAAAAAAAAATTAAAATAGATTTCTGTTCCAGAAATCAATTTTTGGAGCAGAATTGGTTATGTTTTACCAAACAGATTTCTCCTCTAGAAATTAATTTCTGACAAGAATTTAATTTCTAAAGCAGAATGATTACCATTCACACCTTAAAGAGATTAAAATTATTTTGATTCACTTCCTATTGTACCACAGCCATGAAAGGATGTAGTCCAACTAGTTGTGACAAAATGAACCGCTGTACAAGTGTAAATATTATAAAATTGTCAAGAGAGGGAGAGAGAGAATCAATAAAGACTACACCTTTACTCAATGACTAAATAAAAGAGTATATAGATGGCTCTATTTATAAAGCATGAGAGACACTAACAAAACCTTAATTTCCTTATTTATGACCACCTACTAACTACTAGCAAATAACCTAACATCTTAAATATATTTCAACATTTCCCCTCAAGCTAGAGCATCAGCCTCGCATATGACAGGTGCAACTTTCGTCCAAAGTTTGTGACTTAAACGTTGTGTAAACCAGACCTCAACTAGACAATGGATGTGGATATATCGAACTGGATTAAATATAATGACAATTGTGTCCGGACATTACAGGACAAACTGTATATGATCCACATTAACACCGGTTTTGATGAAAGCACTGAAGAAACAGACTGAGAAAAAAAAAAAATTGAAACCTCTCTTTCTCACATAATAAAGGTGCAACGTGTGAAAACTAGACTTGAATTGCAGCAAACTAAACTCCATCACCCCACAACGCTTGACTATGGCAGCTCGATGAAGGTATGCTGGTGTCCGGCCTTCACAGCCGCTTGGAAACTTGATGAGGACCTCACTGGTCAATGACGCTCTCAACTGAAGATGAGTCTCACAACGGACAACATCCACAGAAAGCTGCTTGAGATTCCAAAGGACCACAATAGGGGAAGATGGCTACTGGAATGAAGGACTTGACTGAACCCTAGATTGGAGAACAGAGGGACTTGATTGAGAGTTTCCACTAGCCATGAAGACAAGGACGAGGGACAAAGAACAGCTCAAGAAGGTGATGGCAACCAATGTAGACTCGTAACAGTTGGGATGGACAGAAACTGAGGGACGATGAGGCTAAGAGTGACCATTGCTCGAGAAAAGTTTGCGATAATGGACTTGAGCTCGCCGGAGAAGACAAGATCAATGGTGACTGATGAATGAAATCTAACAGTTGTTTGCTGATTGATCTCTCCACACCCTTGCTACTGCAGTTATGGAATCGCCCGATTAGTTTTGTGTGAAAATATTTCAACCCACTCATATAAGTGTTGTGTGAAGAAGGACACAAGCAATCCTTATAAATGATGAAAGTACTGAACGATCGATAATAAACCTCCTGCCTAATCTTGTGATGGTGGTTTTGTTAATGCTTTACAAAGAAAGAACTTTCTTCCACTAGCTCAGTCTCAGTTTTCTTAAATTTAATAGTTTGACTGTGATTGTACACATGGAAGAGAATACTGAGGTAGGTCACGGTAGAAAAGGCTCTCAGAGTGCACAATGCAAATTTGGCAGAGAAGATCCTCAGACAGAGAGGTGGAAAGCAAGGCACTCTTTCATTCTGCCAGCCTCACCATTCGTTTTATAAGACGCCAAATGTACACCTATGATAAAGTAATCAAAAGTTGAAGCATGACATTACTTGTGTGAAGAATGTGGAAAGCCGGAAGTTATCATATTGTATCCTACTATATTCAATAGAAAACATTCAGTACTTGACCCCGAATCAGCAAAAACTCATTCTTTAACTCGACCCCCTCGCTTTCCAGTACAATCGTGGTGGATACATTACAAAATTGCTTAATTTCTAATTCCGTATAACTCTAAAAACGTGAAACACAAACTACAAATAACTAAAGGCTGGAAAACATACATTATGATAGTGTGAGTGATTCTGGAGACCTCCAAGTTCATCATCTCCCCTATGAATGTTGCTCTCGGGTATGATCTTTGTCACAGACTGAAAGAGAAGTTGTAAGCCATAGTCCAACAAGAGAAAATGATAGAAACTAAAAGTACTAGTTACCTTAAAGACAGCTGGTTCATTCATATCATTCCATATACCATCGACTCCATTAGAAATGAAATCCTGGACTAATTGAGCCCACCAATGATGGACTTTTGACTGTGTAAAGTCAGGGAATACACAAGGACCGGGCCACACCTCCCCTGACAAGTAAACGGTTACTCAGTCAAACCGGTCTATCACTGTCAAGCCCATCCCTTGCCGCCTTTGCTGTAGAATGACAAGAATGAACTTCACTTAAAAAAGAAACAAAGATGCTCTCCCCATGTTATAAACACTGCAATTGGACAAACATTTTGAGACGATAGTACGATCATGGAGGTAAACCTATTTCCTGATTTGAACCAAACTCGGCAAAACGATTCACAGACTTGTCCCAAACCAGCATGTCACCATCAAGGATGCATCTGAGAACAACATAAATATGTAAAGACCATTCCAGCTGAGGCTCATGAAATCCGTCAAAATAGATGTCTATACATCCTTCCACAAAATATGTAAAGAAAAATATCAATAATAAAATGTGGGGCACACATTCTATCGTTAATAAGAGGACATTGGTATCATTAGTAAGACATGGGAGCAGCAGAAGCTTTTGGCACTTATCATGCAACTGACTTAAAATTATCATCCAGCTAGTGGTGATCACAGCACACATTCTACCAGCACGACTTATGCATCAATTAGGTTAAACTCTGTCCAGTCAGAATAAAATCTGCACGCTAATTGAGGAGAGAAAATGACACCCCACAATAGACAATAGACTAACATCACTACGTACGCATCAATCAGGTTGATATACAAGAACCTAGTTCTTTCCATTTTGTAGCCCAAAAAGAAAAAAAGACGAAAGGAAACAGAGCTACCCCAATGTAGAAAGTAAACTCTCTAGGAAATTCTGAACACTGCTTACCTATTGACCACAATATTATTGATTATGATGTCCGACATTCCTGGTCCATATTCTGTGTGATCCAGAAAATTCCTGCACATAATGCACCATTTGCATGCATCGTGAGAAAGTAGAGAATGCATTACCAAAATGAACATCAAGGCGAAGACACGCTGCCTTAAAGACTTGCCATTATAGACAAAGTCTGTAAATTCCTTTTCTATTTCTCTTTGGGTCTAGTACTCTAGGCTGACGGAATGCATATAAGTTTATGTCCTCGTGTCACTGTGATAACAAGTGTGATGTGTAAGCTTACCTGGAGCAAAAAATGTATCTCAAATCCATTCTTGTGAACTTGGATGCGGTCACCATCAAATTTGCATTCAACAACCACTTCCTTTCCATGAAGCTATGTATAAGGGAATTCCTAAGTCAATAAGAAAGGCATATAACAGACATCACCGCTACAAAACATCCAATCTTGAAGCCAACTCACAAAAGAACCAAGAAATTTTTAAATAGAGAAAAGCAAATTCTAATAAGCAAAAAAATAAATAAATGTGTTAATTCAGTAGAACGGCTTAAAAAAAAAAACAAACAACCGCAACAGAAATTAACAAATCTGATTTCCTTTTTTTTTTCACTTTTAATAAGCAAATGCAAAACTGGAAGATAGGAAGCGAACCGAAGACCTCATCAAGTCTTGGCAAGGGTTGACCACCACTAGGTCAAGCCTTTGTCAATTATCTGAAAGGGAATAATATCATTTTTTTTTTCGGCTCGAAAGAGAATAATATCACTGACTAAGCCAGAAAAGCTCCAAATAAAACACTATCAACCAAAGAAAGCTGACAGCAGCAGTTAGAAAACGAAACACACACAAAAGGCTCAATCCATAATATATTTCTGCCCTGTTCAGAACTTTTAGAAGGAAGGAAGAGGCACACAAGTTTTAAATACCAGTAGAGCACACCAAAGGCGCGGAATCAAATGAACATATTACCGTACATCAACTAAACGAGGATGAGGAACTTCGTGCCTGGAGACAAGAAATTTTGATAGAAGATATCTAAAGAGCAGACTACAATCAAACAACTTATGAGTACAATTTCCATAGGGAACAACGATGAGAAAGTAGCCTGCCCGTTTTCGCTTGAGGCCAAACGGTCAAGCAAATCCATTTAATTCCTTAATGGGCTAGGCCCCCAGATGCAATTCCTTGCCTACTACGCTGCAGCACCTAGTCCAAAGGAAAAAGTTCAAATGAAAAATGAATAAAGTTGACCTCAGAGATCCATATCGATGCCAATGACACTGCCCAGGATCCCCAAGGAAACAAAATCCAGAGCAACAATTGGCATATATGCAATGACTCTGCCGGTCAAGTGATAAAACCCATATTCAAAAGCAGGTTCACCTTTACCGGACTCAGTCAAGTGAATGAAAGGACTAATGAAGCAAGTAAAAACAACCAACAGAATGCGCTCCGACTACTTCCTACTATGACAATGGTAGCTTATACTTAGCGTTCCTCTTCCTCACGAAGAGTAGTTACTCCAAGACAGATTACCAAAGAAATGGCCGGCCAATATACCAAAATCATTTCGAATCTCAACACATGTCCATAAAAATCACGTCTTTAACTCTCGTATGTATGACGACTAGCCTATACAGCAGAAGCAGCAGCAGAAGCAGAAGCAACGAGCGATCATATGGTCTCTGATAAAGTCCAAAACCCCTATACCGGGCGGCGGCGAGAGCAGAATTGCCAGCATTGGCACGGAATTGGGGCCTCTCCGCGGTGCCAGTTGAAGAGGCGGAAAGCGTCGACGAGGCAGGTGGCGAGAGAGAGAGAGAAGAGACTGGGGACGCACTTCGACGGCTCGGCGAATGCGGGCGTCGTTTGGGTCCGTGGCCAGGGCCCACGCCCATCCTCACATCCCATGAATATTCTCCCCAAAAATATTTTCCGGGAGAATATTTTTCTCCAAAGGAACGGAGCCTAAGTGTTCATTAGACATCTAATTTGCAAGATGTTGATCATTCTCTTTGCAAGGGGAACTATTCTTGCGCTATCCACACAATATTATAATAATATTAATGATTACGCATAAAATATTTCCTTCATGTTATATAACAACGATAATTAAGATTTTGTATTGTTACTGAGTCTCTATGTTTTACATAATATGAGTTAAGAGTTTCATAAAAAAAAGAGGGAGATTCATGTGAAATCAGCTAAAGGGGTTGAGTACTAGTCTCTCCTACGCTCAAAAGTGTATTACAGAAATAGAATGTTGAGTTGGTGTGAAGCCAGTGAGTCTAATGAGCATTACAGCTTGTAATGTTCTTTCTTTTAATTTCTTAATGAAACTCATATGGACAATATTCCTAGGAATATTTATTTATTATTAAATAAATAAATTTCGGAATTAAATATTATTATTTTATTATTAAAAATAATTAAAATCAACAAATCAATATGTTAATTTTGAAAATTAATATATTAATATTTCGAATGATTTTGATATCGAATTGTGATCGTTTATGTTTGGATTGGTGATTCCGAAGTTGGATTTCACCATATAAATTAGTGGATTTAGCTAAATGATTGGATTGATTATTTTCGGAATTTAGTATTATTTTATTATTAAAAAAATTAATTAATTGTATAGCTAAACGATTTTTAAATAACTATTTTCAAAAAGGATTTCAAGTTCACGAAAGTGGATTATTTTATCGCCATGCCTACAAAATGAATTTAATGCTTGAGGATGAAAATTATGCTTTGCAATGAGGTTCACAACGTCGATTGACCGTTTGCATGTATGACCACTTGCTATTATTGTGTGGCATTGATGTGAGCTGATGGTGAAGTAGATTGATCCCCAGCCTGATATTAGCTTTTGTGGTAATGCCCAAGTGGGCTTGTAAGAATGTTCCTAGGAGTTAATCAAGTGAAAATCAAAATAGTGTTGTTGTTTGACTATTGCGATTTGTTTTCCTAGCTATCCCTATTTGTTGTTGTTGTCCGGGGGATTGTTGCTGATGTTTCCGCATGCATAATTAAAAGATAAAATGAAGGGTCGGCGATGAGTCATGGGACGTTGCATCATAACGACCGACGAGGGGTGTCGCGCGCTCGCGGGTTTCGGGGCGTGACATAGCAATTCCACAATTGCGATCCTCATAATTTCTTATTTCCCTTATTGATCTCACTAATTGATTCGACATTCGCCTAATCAAGATTGGTGAAATATATTATCTCGCGGTCATGGGTCAAATATTGATCGATATAAGACGGGCTTTCTCGTCAAGTTGTTTTTTTTTTTGGTAAGGACTTTCTCATCAAATTGTTTTTTTTTTTTTTTTGGTAAAGTAAGAAATTTATATAACTTTCCACAGCAATACATACAAGAAGAAAAGTCGTACACAAAAACCTCGACTTGAGGCGACACAACAAGTGTCCCAACAGGTACAAAGGTGTAGCGACTCGAGCAAGGGCTATAAGCTAACAGCTAAGCCACAAAAGATGTCCATACTGAAAGGAGATCTAGAGATTACAAACGTAGTAATGCAAGGATTACTCAAAAATGGAAGGGAAATGTCCCATTTTTGCTGAATACTTATGTTGCGGTCATTATTTACCATCGGCTTCATGGATAAAGCTTTGTCCCTTACCAACTTGGTGAGGTGGGTGCGTATGGCTGGCATGAAAACGGGTCGATTCCTGAAAAGAATGTTGTTTCGCTCCAACCAAATAGTATGGCACATTGCGCCAAGTGCAAATCGAGCGATTTGCTGATGAAAGTTCTGACCCCCAATAATTCGGGCAGCCCAATGGAGGTTTTCTTGCCAAGATCTATTTCGCCATATTAGATTACAGTTGTTTGCCCAAAAAATAGCAAGGGCCCCAGTAACAGTACACCCAAAAAAAAGGTGGTCAATAGAGTCAGGTCTGCTTTCTACAGAAAGCACAAACACCTTCGGATATTCTGTGATAACTTAGCAAAATGACTTGCATAGGGAGTCTGTTCAAAGATATGAGCCATAGCAAGAAACTATACCTTGGCGCAATGACTCTATCTCAAATGAAGGAACTCCATGGAAGATTTCTTATTATTTCCCAAGCCAAAGAAGTGGAAAACATACCAGAGGAGTGGCCTTTCCAGGTAAAGCGATCGGGTCTCTCCGCAACAAGAGTCGGGATATTATCTGTCCAAGAGTTGAAAATATCCAAAAAATGAGAGTTATGCCAGACCGAAGAAAGAAAATCCCTGAGCGATGCATTTCTTGGGATTCCAGAACGGTATATGTCTCTATCGGTAAAAAGTTTATAAAGAGGACCCCTGGTGTGCCAATTATCAAACCAGAATGAGATGGAGGTCCCATCACCCATCTTCCAAAAGAAGTTTAGCTAAAAATCCAATCGAAGTTCTAGGATTTTTTATCCATTTGGACTATAAGGACTCCTTATCGATGAATAGGAGCCATATGTGTTCTCATCAAATTGTTTTTTTTTTTTTATAACCCGGGGAACCCCTGCATGGTTGAAAACCAAGGAGTAAACTCGGGAGCGACTCATGCTAGACACCACACACGTGCACCGGTTAAGTCACCATGCGGCGCTTGGGATTCGACCACTCAACCTTTTGAGAGAGAGGAAGAGCACGCGCTCCAAAGCAGCGTCACCCAGGCGGGTGGTATTGTTTAATTGCTCACAAATCAAAAAGTCATTTACGTAAGTTGCTACGAAAAAAAAATTACATGGCTACGTGGCAATTATTAATTTAGATTTTCTTAAAAGATTGTAAAATTTTGATATTGAACAAAGTGGACAAGACTCTTCTTTTAACGAGTTTTAGTACGGACCAAGCTACCCTTTTTTTTTTATAAAAAAGAGAGGAAAATAATATTTTTGGTATTACAAAGAATATTAATTGTGAATTTGTGATGAATCAACATGGTTCAAATAATTACATTGCTATGCGTCGGAAGTGAATAATGTTTAGCTAGGCGAAAACATTGTTACACATTTGCCGCCCGGGCTTTTGCATTGTGAGTAAAATGTTTTATAAGTCTTGCGTCATCGGGGTTTTCTTGTCGACGACCTGCGAATGTCGCTCCAAAGGCAAAATGCCTTCTCTTTACCCCTCTCTTTACCCCCATGCTAAAGGCATTGTTTCTGCCCTGAAAGACGAGATGATCGACGTTGCCATTGCTTCCAGATCGCCAACTCCGGATGTTAGCCAAGACTTTTTTGAAGTGTTCCGTTTCGAGTACTCATTGTTTGGACAAACGCGGAGGGAGGAGGAGTAGGAAATATTCGATTTTTGGGGTGTTTTGGGCCTAAGAGAATTGTGGACCTGTATTACAATTTAAATCAAATTTTTGTTGGGCTAAATTTAGTTGATTTGGAATGGGCCCAATGTCGATCTGGTTTTCAGATATAACTCGGACCCATGGTCCTGGTCGGACCAAGATAGTCAGGCCGGGTTCCCGACCGGGCAAGTCCATTTTTCCGGATTAAAATAATAAATAAATAAAAATTAAAAAGATTCAGAAAAATTCAGAAAAATTAGGAAGGGTTTAAAAATTAATTTTAAAAATTAGGAGTAAAGTTAGGATATTTTCTATTTTTAAATCTTACTAACATGGTTCTTAGCTCACTAGAAAGCATGCGTATAAATTTTGTAGTTAAAACAAGAATCAAACCTTACAAAAAAAATTAAGGTTATATTATTCGTGCATTTTTCGTGCAATGTTGAATAAGCTCGATTTTTGCATTTACGAAAAGCTTATTATTCGAACCTTTCAAAATAAGGTTCCATTAGAGAAAATTTAATTGATACAATGGTTTTGGGAAATAGACCTAAGGAAGACACAAGGAGTAAAGTTAGGATATTTTTCTATTTTTAAATCTTACTAACATGGTTCTTAGCTCACTAGAAAGCATGCGTATAAATTTTGTAGTTAAAACAAGAATCAAACCTCACAAAAAAAATTAAGGTTATATTATTTGTGCATTTTTCGTGCAATGTTGAATAAGCTCGATTTTTACATTTACGAAAAGCTTATTATTCGAACCTTTCAAAATAAGGTTTCATTAGAGAAAATTTAATTGATACAATGGTTTTGGGAAATAGACCTAAGGAAGACACAAGTGTGAAGTTAGGATATTTTTCTATTTTTAAATCTTGTTAACATGGTTCTTAGCTCACTAGAAAGCATGCGTACAAATTTTGTAGTTAAAACAAGAATCGAACCTTACAAAAAAAAAATTAAGGTTATATTATTCGTGCGTTTGTCGTGCATTTTTCGTGCAATGTTGAATAAGCTTGATTTTTGCATTTACGAAAAGCTTATTATTCAAACTTTTCAAAATAAGGTTATATTACAGAAAATTTAATTGATACAGTGGTTTTTGGAAATAGACCTAAAGAACACTCAATGAGAAAAGTTAGGATATTTTTTTTTATTTTAAAGTGCAAGTGGCAAATTTAACAAAAAGAAAAGGCTTATGCTTTTTTTCAACCGTTCTCACTTGTAGTTTCAATTGTATTTCCTTTCAAATTATAATATTGAAAGACAGTGAAAGAAAAAGTAAAATTATGAAGTCACACATTCATAAGTCTACACAGTATTTAATTCAAACTAAATAGGATGTTTTCCAAACATGTCCCAATATAGTGAAGCTCATTTGATGTTAAACTTATTTAATGAATAAGAGAATTTAGACCCGTCTTCTTTGTCTTTTATAATTAAAATATTACCATCATAATATGCTTATCTTGAAAATGATTACTGGGAAGACAATTAAGATATTGAATTAAGTGTAAAAAAGGCATAAGTGTTGGTATGTGATAATCATATCTACACAAAAAACCTCAAATTATATTTATTGACAAATAGAAAATAACAGTCAATGTATTAAAAGTGCGCAACCAGATAATTATGAAGAAAATAAGCAACCAGCGACCTAACATCATCTCTAAAAAGAAAATGCAATCAAAAGCCCTAAGGTAAAGCCCTAATAGCTTATTCGATTTTTGAGAATTTTTTAGAGGACTTTTCTCATTTTTTATTTTTTATTTTTTGAGTTTTTTAACCTAAAATCTAGTGAAATTAAGCCCAAAATTGATTTCTGAACATTTCCTAATTTTCTGATTTTTTTTTGGAATTTTTCCGAATTTTTCTGAATTTTTTAAATATTTTTGAATCTTTTCGAATTTTTTTAATATTTTTTTTTATTTTTTTTTTGGGCTTCATCTCCTCCTTCGTGCCTTTCTGCCCAGAACTCCCCTTCTGCGTGTGTTCTCCGCTGAGAACCATTTCCTTCTCGGTGGTTCACCGGTGACCGCCGCACCGAGCCGAAACTAGCCTCCTCGTCCGGCGCCGACATCGAATCTCCTCCGGCCAAAACCATGACCCCACTATCACCGAATCACCATCCTTAATCTAGCACCAACAACCACCAAAACACCAACCTCGATGATCATTTCTTTCTTTCGAAAACCAGATGTCCCCGGCAACAAGATGTACCACAACGCGGACACATGGACATACACATTCAAAATACAAAATAGCAAGCCTATGGTAGAGGCCTCAAACCGTGGGTGACGCCGACGTGGGGAGTAGATCTCCAGCGAAGGTTTCATCCATCACCGGTTCGAACGGCAAGAGATATGTCATAAAACCAAAAGAAATGACAGAAAACACGCAGATTCAGACACCATTTGACAAATGTGAACACTAATTGAACATAAAAAACGGGTTCCAGGCACTGATTCCACGTGATTCCACGAAAATCAACAATGTTAGACTTGTTTTAGTTAAAATATACATGTACACCAAATGGGGTTCTGGTACATACCAATGACTCTCTGAGATAGATACTATCTCACAACACGGCCTTAGCCTTTGGCCTTCAACAAGGGATGGCTTTTAAGTCTTCGGACACCATGAATATATGCCATAATTAATCGAGTTTCAGAATTTTTTTAATCCATAAGATTCATATAGTGGCAAATAGAGAATATTCTTAGTGTAATTAATTTGCCTTATCAAGCTAACAGTGCAACTCTAAACATATAACGACACCAGACCTTGAAGAAGAGAAGGGAAGTGTTTAGACAGACATGGGAAACTTGTATGCTATATTCATCAACTAGTGCATTCTAATATAAGCACTTGGGAAGCCTATTTTCCCACTTTTTACACGTTCTTCCAATTTGTTGCTGGTACTTTGTTTTGCCAAACTGTGTACTGGTCTTAAACCCTACGATAGGTAAATTATATTCTCCATTTCATCTTTGCGGTTTTGAACTGGTTAGTTCCTACGTTAATTAATCTTCCAATTTAATGTTGCTTTCTTAGCACATAAGGAATAATAGCTGAATATTGAAGTAGTCAACAATGTCTATCAAAGACTAAGTCTCAAAACAATCAATTATGCGTGTAGTCCCACGTCGCCATGAGATCATTCCCTTTTATGTCATGCTTGTTTTTGCTATTAATTGCAGTTGTAATCCATTTGGGTGTTTGAAAAGGACTTAATCTAACACTTACAAAGCAAATCAGCTAAAGATATAACATTTAACGTTGCTTTCTGAGCAACTTATGGTCTGAATACGGAAGACGTCGACAACGTCTATCAAAGACTTGGTCTCAAAACAATCAATTGTCCGCGTACTCCCACCTCGCCATGTGATCATTCCCTTTTATGTCATGCTCGTTTTTGCTATTAATTGCAATTATAATCCATTGTGGTGTTTGAAAAGGACTTAATCTACCACTTATAAAGCAAATCAGCTGAAGATATTACATTCAACGTTGCTTTCTTAGCAACTTACGGTATGATAGCTGAATATGGAAGTCCTAGACAACGTCTATCAAAGACTTCGTCTCAAAACAAACAATTATCCACGTACTCCCTCCCCACAATTTGATCGTACCATTTTATGTCGTGCTTGATTTTGTTGTCAATCGCAATCATATTCCATTTGGGTGTTTGAAAAGGAGTTAATCTTACACGTATAGAACAAATCAGCTAAAGGGGGTTGAGTACTAGTCTCTCCTACGCTCAAAAGTGTATTATAGAAATAGAATGTTTGAGTTGGTGCGAAGCCATTGAGTCTAATGAGCATTACAGCCGGCAATGTTCTTTCTTTTAATTTCTTAATGAAACTCATATGGACAATATTCCCTAGGGAATATTTATTTATTATTAAATAAATAAATTTCGGAATTAAATATTATTATTTTATTATTAAAAATAATTAAAATCAATAAATCAATATGTTATTTTTGAAAATTAATATATTAATATTTCGAATGATTTTTAATACCGAATTGTGATCGTTTATGTTTGGATGGTGATTCCGAAGTTGGATTTCACCATATAAATTAGCGGATTTAGCTAAATGATTGGATTGATTATTTTCGGAATTTAGTATTATTTTATTGTTAAATAAATAAATTTCCCGACTTAAATATTAATATTTTATTATTTAAATAATGGATTTCCGAAATTAAATATTAATATTTCGGATAATTTCTAACGTCAAGCTGTGATTTTATGATTGAATTGTGATGCTTATGCTATGTTTTGCCATGAAAATTTATTGTATAGCTAAACGATTTTTAAATAACTATTTTCAAGAAAGGATTTCGAGTTCACGAAAGTGGATTATTTTATCACCATGCTTACAAAATGAATTTAATGCTTGAGGATGAAAATTATGCTTTGCAACGAGGTTCACAACGTCGATTGACCGTTTGCATATATGACCACTTGGTATTATTGTGTGGCATTGATGTGAGCTGATGGTGAAGTAGATTGATCCCTCAGCCTAATATCAGCTTTTGTGGTAATGCCCGAAGTGGGCTTGTAAGAATGTTCCTAGGAGTTAATCAAGTGAAAATCAAAATGGTTTTTTTTTTTTTTTTGGCTAAAGAAATCAAAATGATGTTGTTGTTGGACTATTGTGATTTGTTTTCCTAGCTATCCCTATTTGTTGTTGTTGTCCGGAGATTGTTGCTGATGTTTCCGCATGCATAATTAAAAGATAAAATGAAGGGTCGGCGATGAGTCATGGGACGTTGCATCATAACGACCGACGAGGGGTGTCGCGCGCTCGCGGGTTTCGTGGCATGACATTGCAATTCCACAATTGTGATCCTCATAATTTCTTATTTCCCTTATTGATCTCACTAATTGATTCGACATTCGCCTAATCAAGATTGGTGAAATATATTATCTCGCGGTCATGGGTCAAATATTGATCGATATAAGACGGGCTTTCTCGTCAAGTTGTTTTTTTTTTTGGTAAGGACTTTCTCATCAAATTGTTTAGTTGCTCACAAATCGAAAAAGTCATTACATCTACTTACCTTACCAAAAAAAAAAAAGTCATTACATAAGTTGCTACAAAAAAAAATTACATGGCTACGTGGCAATTATTAATTTAGATTTTCTTAAAAGATTGTAAAATTTTGATATTGAACAAAGTGGACAAGACTCTTCTTTTAACGAGTTTTAGTACGGACCAAGCTACCCCTTTTTTTATTTATAAAAAAGAGAGGAAAATAATATTTTTGGTATTACAAAGAATATTAATTGTGAATTTGTGATGAATCAACATGGTTCAAATAATTACATTGCTATGCGTCGGAAGTGAATAATGTTTAGCCAGGCGAAAACGTTTTTACATGCGCCGCCGGCAGCCTTTTGCGTTGTGAGTAAAACGTTTTATAAGTCTTGCGTCGTCGGGGGTTTCTTGCTGACGACCTGCGAATGTCGCTCCAAAGGCAAAATGCCTTCTCTTTACCCCTCTCTTTACCCCCATGCTAAAGGCATTGTTTCTGCCCTGAAAGACGAGATGATCGACGTTGCCATTGCTTCCAGATCGCCAACTCCGGATGTTAGCCAAGACTTTTTTGAAGTGTTCCGTTTTGAGTACTCGTTGTTTGGACAAACGCGGAGGGAGGAGGAGTAGGAAATATTCGATTTTTGGGGGTGTTTTGGGCCTCAGAGAATCGTGGGCCTGTATTACAATTTAAATCAAATTTTTGTTGGGCTAAATTTAGTTGATTTGGACCGGGCCCAATGTCGGTCTGGTTTCCAGATATAACCCGGACCCATGGTCCTGGTCGGACCTCATAGTCAGGCCGGGTTCCCTGACCCGGGCCGAAGTCCATTTTCCCTGATTAAAATAATAAATAAATAAAAAATTTAAAACATTCATAAAAATTCGGAAAAATTAGGAAGGGTTTAAAAATTAATTTTTTGGGTGTTAATTTCATTAGATCTTAGTGTTAATTTTATTCTAGACTTAGCATTGAGAATAGGAAAAATGTGGAAACCTTTCAAAATTTGTCCGAAAAATTGAACAAGCCATTAGGGCTTTACCATAGGGCTTTTGATTGCCTTTTCTTTTCTAAAGACGATTTGAGGTCGCTGGTTGTTTATTTCTATTCCGATTATTTGATTGCGTACTGCATGAGTGGATTTGAACCTTTGTTTCATTATTATGTAAATTGCACGAGTGCTTAGGTAGTGAAAAATTATGCTGGTGATATTTCTTTATTGTGTAAATCTTTAAATAAGAAAAATACTCTTAACACAATTTCATAATTTTCAGTCCTCTCTCCGTAAATATTTAAATCGAAAACTGAGGTTTGTTTTCATTTCTGGATTTGGCTCAAGCAATATGTGCATGAGTAAGGATTCCTTGTTATGCGCAGTCACGATCATGCATGTTCGTGTGTTATGTGAGATCTTTTAGGGGAAACGTGCTTAGGATATTTGCTACAGAATAGAGCATGTCTTGTTGATTGTGTAGGAAGTGAGTTTTATATTTCGCCATGACTTTGAAATTGTAGCACGTAAAAAGTTGGACCGCATGGGTAAAGTGATGTTGAGGATGGCATGAAATTGCGCACTTAATACTTTGTTTGAAAAGTTGATAAAATATGTACATGTTTCGGGCTCATTATTGGGATACCTCTTAGGTTATTCATGTTGGTTGTGATAAATTTGTAGTAGAACAAAAATTGGAAGGTCTTCATGTGAGAAGAATTGCAGCTATTGTGAATTCCTCTTAATATGCATTGTATGTAAGGAGGAACCAGTCTAGTTCCTAGCCCCATAAACTGGGAATCGGTCCTCTCAGTCCAGTTCTCAGTTCCTCGGTCGGATCGGACCAGACCGAGAATCGATCACTCCTAATAATTATCATTTTCTTAAACCTCTTTTTTCCTAATGTTGGGTGTTGGCGTCCTTCCATCAATCTTCGGTGGGAATCAACCTTTATCAAGCTTATTGGGATTGTATATTGGAGTTGAAACTGACTGTACTGGTATATGTTGTTTATCATATTTTTTTTTCCGAGCAGCGATGGATTTATTTACGTGTGCATGTGGATCGTGCTACGATACAATGGCGTCTGAGCAGCTAGTGTGTTTGTTAGAGCCATTTGGCGAAGATGAGAGTTTTGAGCCGTTCTTATTATGGCGCCTTGGAGGAGGAGAGGACGACGAAGATGATGTGTTGGCTCTGTCAGAGCCATTTGGCGAAGATGAGAGTTTTGTGCCATTCTTATTATGGCTCTTTGGAGGAGGAGAGGATGAGGAAGATGTGTTGGCTCTGTCTAGAGGAGAGTAAGTAGACCTCGTGTTCGGATGAATTACTCTCTTCAGCTCTTTGATCCGATTCAAACAATCATTGTCACCATCATCAATTTGGGCACGCATGTTGCACGAATGCTGCACATGTGTCGCACGTTATATCTCCCTTTGATTATACATTATCTTGATTGAGATATAGTCTTAGAATAGTAATCTAATAAAACTTATAAATAGGCTAATGTATTCTTCGTTAATATAAACATCACAATATACACAAAATTTCACATTTCTCTCTTTCACATCTCTTCATTATCAATAATAGCTACGAATTAATATCTAAGAATTACTAAATGAGAAAAGTAAACATTAGGTATGGACTATCAATCTTTTTAATGTTTTATGATCATGTACACCACTATTAAGCCTTTTTATGTACACATTGAAAAACAAGTTAGTCTCTCATTGCAAAAAAGAAATTTTACTTGGCTCTTATTAGCTTTAATTGCACACCAATGGATGGTACTCGAACATAGTATTTTAGTAGTTATTTATCAAAATATCACATTTTTCTTGAATTAGATATGCTTAAACCAATTTTCTTAATTTTTTTATATGGAGTTCCCTTTATACTAATTGAATTGATGAAAAAATATTACAAGATTGGTTGGGAAAAATTATTTAATTAAAGATGCTAATATGAAGATATCATGACAATAAGGGCCAAGGAATTTATGTTATCTTAAATGAGTATAGAATCCAACTCTTATAACTTCATATTTTTTTTAATAATTATACCAGAAAGCTATTAGATACTTAAACTCATATAAAAGGAAAGTAATGAAAGTATAATTCTTTAAAATGTGATCGAAGATTGATGTAAAAATAAATAAAAGAAAAATATCACATGCAAATGTAATAGATGAATTAAATCAACCAAATATCATTTTCATAGTTGTGATTATTTGCAGTTCGATCGTTAATAATTCTGATTTTTTTCCTTTAAACTCACTTTTAGCTAAAAATTGTTATTTAAGGGAATTGATTTCCCAATAAAACTAGTCAAAAAGTCATCCGGTTTCCTTGGGAAACTGTGGGGTGCAGATTGCACTGTTACTTTAGGTAGAGTAAGGGTGTAGTCACCTAAAGCAACCAAAAGTTAGGCTAAAAAAACCAATCAGAAAAGGAATTATTTGGGTCAAATGAACAAGTCTTATTCATATCATTTCAACCTTGAAAGAACTAAATATATTTAATTTGACTCATTTTTCTTTTAAGATCAATTAATTTTTTACTTGTGAGTGGAGGATCCAATTATTATATACCAAGGTAGATCAGGCATGTACTTGAGTCAAATTATCGAAGATAGTTCTAAATACCTCACTATAGGAGATTAAAAATATCTAAGAAAGTCAACGTATTAGTCCTATGGAAGAGCCCATTTTTACGCCTATTTGGTTGCATGACAATATTTTTTGCGAACGGCCTAAATTGCACTTTAGTTAAATCAAGTGGACCCACCTATACATGCTTGCAATGTCCAAGCTGTATATGCAAAATTGTTGAGACATTTACATTCCTTATGAAAATCTGAAAGTTTTTAGAGATCCTATTTGGCAGCTGTGTTAAGGGTATATATCGCATTTTTAAAATTTTGAAAATAAAATACATTAATTTGTTAGTTAGTTAGATTGACTACAATAGTTAATTTAAGATAGTTTCTTTTTCATTTAGCCGGTGAGTGATTTATCAAACACATTAATTCGAAATTCAAACTCATTAGTAGAAAACTCAATTTTTTCGATGAAATATGTAAAGTGATTTATAATTAGATGGTACGTATATTTTTCATATTTAGTTAAAATAAATGATCAATTATAACATGTTACACGTACTCATTCAATAAAACTCGAGCGTTGAGAGTGCCGAATAATAATATTCATTTTCAAGTTTATTTGAAAAAGCAAATCATCCCTTCCAAGTCTTGGTAATTTGTCTACAGCATTATTCATGGATATATTATCATTGAAGATCTTTTGATGTGTGGTCAAATGTGAATCAACTTTTAATTCTAGTTTGAAAATTTACAAAAGGAACAATGGCAAGATTTAATTTTCCAATTTGATAAAGACATTTAAAAACAAAATTAGTCTTAAATATCGCTTATCAACTCTAATACACTAGACCAAAGAAAAACTCTAATACCAAAAATTTGACCAAAAAAAACACTCTAATACCAAAAAAGAAAAAGAAAAATAAAAATAAAAAGAAAAGATATAAATATCAAGAAGAACTTACCTACCAAATCTCCACCTAAGTGAAAACATGAAATGAAAATTTGTGGGCTATATTTTCACCCTTTTACTATTGCCATCCATTGACTTTAATATAAGAATTTGGGAAAACGACACAAATGATCCTTGAATTTTGACCCAATATGTATTGTGATCCCTGAACTTTTTATTTCTTCGATGTAGTCCCCGAACTTTAGTCCAATATACAATGTCGTCTCTGAACTTTTAACACTACAAAAAACGATTTTTTTTCCGACAAAATTACCAACGAAGAATTCTGGAAAATTGAATTTGGAAAGGGAATTTCCAACGAAAAAAAATTCGTTGGTAATTCGTCGTCGGAAAATTTTCCAACGAAAATTTTCAATTTTCGTTGGAAATTTGCAACAAATTTTTTTTCGTTGAAAAATTCATTAGAAAAACGTGGCTAAATTCGTTGAAACGATTTTTTTTTTAACGATTTAATTTTTTTTAGTCGAAAAATCGTGAAATTTTTTTTTTTTTCCATTGAAAATATTTTTTTTTTGGTCTAATTTATTTTTGGCTTGGTGTCCATGACGCCGAGCCTGAGCCAAGGCCGGGAGGAGGAGGGGGGGGCAAGTGAGGGGGAGACGGTGGGAGAAGTGAAGGTGGCGCTTGGGGGCGCTTTCTGAGGCTTGGTGTCCATGGCGCCGAGCCGAGGCAAGGCTTGAGGAGGAGGAGGGGGGCGCCTGAGGCGGGAGGGAGGTGGGAGAAGTGAAGAGAGAGAGAGAGAGAGAGAGAGAGAGAGAGAGAGAGAGAGAGAGTGAGAGAGTGTGTGGAAGTGTGGAAATTGAGAGTGTGTGTGGAAATTGTGTGTGGGGAAATTGAATAAGGAATAAGTATGTTTTTTTTTGAAATTCGTTGGAAATTTCCAACTAAAAATTGTACATATTAAAATAATTATCCGGAAAATTGAAATTGTTGGAAAATTGTTGAAATTTCCAACAAATTTTCCAACGAATATAAAAAATGTCGAATAGTACCGGGTTTTTTTGAAATTCGTTGGAAAATTCATTGGAATTTCAACGAATTTTTTTTCGTTGGAAATTTCAACGAATTTTCCAACGAAAATTGTACACACTAAAATAATTGTCCGGAAAATTCAAATTCGTTGGAAAATTCGTTGGAAATTTCCAACGAATTTTCCAACGAATATAAAATATGCTGAACAGTACAGGATTTTTTTGAAATTCGTTGGAAAATTCGTTGGAAATTGCCAACGAATTTTTTTTCGTTGGAAATTTCCAACGAATTTTCCAATAAAAATTGTACACACTAAAATAATTGTCCGGAAAATTGAAATTCGTTGGAAAATTCGTTGGAAATTTCCAACGAAAAAGAATTCGTTGGAAATTTCCAACGAATTTTCCAACAAATTTTAAAAAATGCCGAACAATATCGTGTTTTATGAATTCGTTGGAAAATTCGTTGGAAATTTCCAACGAATTTTCCAACAAAAATTGTACATCCTAAAATAATTGCCCGAAAATTAAAATTCGTGGGAAAATTCGTTGGAAATTCCAACGAATTTTTTTTGAAATTTCAACGAATTTTCAACGAATTTTCCCACGAAAAAATTTTTCGTTGGAAATTTCAACGAATTTTCCCACGAAAAAAATTTTTCATTGGAAATTTCAACGAATTTTACTTTTCGTTGGAAAATTTGTCATAAATTATGACGAAAATTTTTCGTTGGAAAATTTTCGTGGCAAAAATCCAGTTTTTGTAGTGTAATTTATTTAATATAATCCTTGGACTTTTGGTATATGTTCAATTTAGTCTCTGTACTATAAGAAAACGTTCAATGTTGTCTTTGAACGTGAACAAATGGAAGAACAAAATTAAAAATTTTCATATAGTCTATGGACTAAATTAAATATGTACCAATAATCTAAGGCCCATATTGAACAAATTAAAAGTTCAAAGATGACATTGCACATGAGGCAAAAATTTAAGGACCACATTGAACAAATTAAAAGTTTAGGGATCTCACTGCATATTGGGCCAAAATTCATGGACTATTTGTATCATTACCCCTAAGAATTTTGATTTAAGGAATAGCTGTATCAAAGCTCATTTTTGGCCTCGCACATAGAGGTTGATTTCAAGGCAATCTTATGTTATTTTTTTGTCCTCGTGTTCTTTATCTTTCGTTCTTTTCCCTTGCACATGGGTGCATTTATGATTGGAGTTTCCTCATTTTTTTTATTAACTTTGTTCTCTTGATGCGATTACGTTTACTTTCTGATTGTCTACTTGGTAATAGGGGCTAGGAGGTTATGATAAAACCGTCCAATATTTACAATTTCTTTTTAGCTCGCTTTAATGATACCTTAATTATTCTAGATGACTACAAAAGTGTATACTGGGATGTGTATCCGCTAGACATAAGAGCGAAGGGGCGAGTAAGAAAACGTTCCAAGGAAAATCAATGAGATGGCTTGATAAATGGGAGATTAATTCTCGGGAGGGTAATGGCTTGATTTCTTTAGTTAGAAGCTGACGTGCAAGCTGGTGTGAATTTTTTTTTTTCATTACTGAAATATAGCTACTCGTATATTATTATAAATAATTCTATCTCTTTTCATATGAATCTCCCTCTTTTTTTTACGAAATTCTTAACTCATATTATGTAAAACATAAAGACTCAGTAACAATACAAAATCTTAATTGTCGTCGTTATATAACATGAAAGGAATATTTTATACGTAATCATTAATATTATTATAATAATGTGGAGAGCGCAAGAATAGTTCCCCTTGCAAAGAGAATGATCAACATCTTGCAAATTAGAAGTCTAATGGACACTTAGTAAGAAGGTTTTACGGAGTACTCGGCATAGATTTTTCAGTGAAATGCCGATTTGACAACGACATGACAGCAACTGCATGTTCAAAAAATTGGCCACACCCTCTGCCGCAACAACAGTTGGCTGGAAAATTTTGGATTTTTGGTCAAAGTGCATAACTTCTAAAGAGATGAAATTTATTACCGCAGGTGATTAAAATTAAAGTTCGAATGACAATATCCCTTACTGTTTAGTCACAATGGATGAATTTAACCCCGTAATTTGAGAGTTAACAACTGAGCTCAAGGGAGATTAAGTATCCAACTTTTGT
Organism: Syzygium grande; assembly: GCA_024733475.1. Lineage (NCBI taxonomy): Eukaryota > Viridiplantae > Streptophyta > Magnoliopsida > Myrtales > Myrtaceae > Syzygium > Syzygium grande. Next base: position 31,687,642 of record JAMXDD010000009.1, read on the forward strand.
ATAAGTAGTAACTCTACTTTAGATTCTTCATTTCAAATTAAGAACACAATTTGAGTTGTAACGGGAAGGGATTACTGCAGGCGAAATTTGGCTTCGTTTCATTCTCGACAATTACAAAAACCTTGAAATCATACATGATTGCTAACAAAACAACCAACATCATGTAAACTGTATCAAAACATTTTCGGAGTGAACAGCTCCAGGAAATATTTCATGGCCATGCCATAGTGACATTTCATCGAACATATTATGTGCAATTGGTTGAGGAATGGATTATAGCTATTTCAAACTCTATTTGTTGTGCTCGTCAGAATCGTAAATCAAATGCACTGGAAGGGTCCACAGTTCGAACTTCCCATATATGCCTTAACAAGTATGAAAAACCAACATGAAGGAAACTAAAAGTTTCGAGCTTATTGGCTCTTTTCTAGTTCTTCGGACAGGTTACAACATCGAAAGCTCCAATCCACGTTATCAAACCCGGAGCAGACCAAACCTATTTCGATTCTCCCCATGAATCGCCAAACTAATAGAAGAAATGAGTAAAAGACAAGAGCCATCATCAGTAATAATGAAGTAAAGGAATCGCACAACATGCAGGAGTTTGGTTATGTAAAAGAATGTTCACCAAATCAAATTTACGGGCGAAAAAACAATAATCAAATTTACGGGCGCTGCATCCATGACGACAGCTTGTAGCAAACGAGGACAAGACAGGGTAAAAGCAAGTAAATTACAGAGAGAATCAAACGCGAACCCGCCATCATGTCAATGCACAGAGAGCGAACATACACTTCAGGATGCCAAATAATCGACCCAAGCTTAAAAATCTCAATAACCCGACACAAGTGAACTTTGAGGTTCTCGGGTATACCAATTCTAACCAGTATATTCACTTGATGAGCATCGATCATGTTGAGTCACGGATTCAATTTATGAGCAATCAACAAGTTCAATAACCTTTCCGCCTTTGGCACGGAAATGTACTATTGGTTCGAACAATATTGATATAACATGGGCCGCATAAAAAAGTAAATTCAAATTCAATAACGAAGGCGGCTAAAGATTATGCGTTCAAGTATCAGTCGTGGACGTTTCCCTCCATCGGATAAAATCCGATAAAACGGCACAACGCGCGACGAGAAATGTGATGCAAGAAAGAGAGAGATTAGACGTGGGACGAGGATTACCGTAATTTAAAAAGCGAAGCCAAAACATGAAAAAACCAGGGTAGGGTACTATGTACTTGTAGTCAGGGACAATGGATGGATGGCTGTTTAGGATGTTAACGGGCCCGCCCGCGCGAAGTTGAGATGTTTGCTAAAAAAGATCAAACGGGGTCAAAAACTCCGACCGGGGGAGAAGAATCCGATGGGCTCCGGCTTCTGAGGAACCTTTGGAAGATTGGCCATGACTCGTGAGGAGCAGGAGGATGTGAGGATCATGGGATGTGAGGATGGCCGTGGGCCGTGGGGCCACGGACCCAAACGACGCCCGCATTCGCCGAGCCGTCGAAGTGCGTCCCCCGGTCTCTTCTCTCTCTCTCTCGCCGCCTGCCTCGTCGACGCTCTCCGCCTCTTCAACTGGCACCGCGGAGAGGCCCCCAATTCCGGTGCCAATGCTGGCAATTTTGCTCTCGCCGCCGCCGCCGAGGTATAGGGTTTTGGACTTTATCAGAGACCATATGATCGCTCGTTGCTTCTGCTTCTGCTGCTGCTTCTGCTGTATAGGCTAGTCGTCGTACATACGAGAGTTAAAGACGTGATTTTTATGGGCATGTGTTGAGATTCGAAATGATTTTGGTATATATTGGCCGGCCATTTCTTTGGTAATCTGTCTTGGAGTAACTGCTCTTCATGAGGAAGAGGAACGCTAAGTATAAGCCACCATTGTCATAGTAGGAAGTAGTTGGAGAGCATTCTGTTGGTTGTTGTTACTTGCTTCATTAGTCCTTTCATTCGCTTGACTGAGTCCGACAACGGTGAACCTGCTTTTGAATATGGGTTTTATCACTTGACCGGCAGAGCCTTGTTGCTTTGGATTTTGTTTCCTTGGGGATTCTGGGCAGTGTCATTGGCATCAATATGGATCTCTGAGGTCAACTTTGTTCATTTTTCATTTGAACTTTTTTCCTTTGGACTAGGTGCTGCAGCGTAGTAGGCAAGGAATTGCATCTGGGGGGGCCTAACCCATTAAGGAATTAAATGAATTTGCTTGACCGTTTGGCCTCAAGCGAAAAACGGGCAGGCTACTTTCTCACCGTTGTTCCCTATGGAAATTGTACCCGCAAGTTGTTTGATTTGTATTCTGCTCTTTACATATCTTCTATCAAAATTTCTTGTCTCCAGGCACAAAGCTTCTCATCCTCATTCAGTTGATGTACGGTAATATGTTCATTTGATTCCGCGCCTTTGGTGCGCTTACTGGTATTTAACACTTGTGTGCCTCTTCCTTCCTTCTAAAAGTTCTGAACAGGGCAGAAATATATTATGGATTGAGCCTTTTGTGTGTGTTTCGTTTTCTAACTGCTGCTGTCAGCTTTCTTTGGTTGATAGTGTTTTATTTGGAGCTTTTCTGGCTTAGTCAGTGATATTATTCTCTTTCGAGCCGAAAAAAAAAATGATATTATTCCCTTTCAGATAATTGACAAAGGCTTGACCTAGTGGTGGTCAACCCTTGCCAAGACTTGATGAGGTCTTGGGTTCGCTTCCTATCTTCCAGTTTTGCATTTGCTTATTAAAAGTGAAAAACAAAGAAAGGAAATCAGATTTGTTAATTTCTGTTGCGGTTATTTGTGTTTTTTTTTAAGCTGTTCTACTGAATCAACACATTTATTTATTTTTTTGCTTATTAGAATTTGCTTTTCTCTATTTAAAAATTTCTTGGTTCTTTTGTGAGTTGGCTTCAAGATTGGATGTTTTGTAGCTGTGATGTCTGTTATATGCCTTTCTTATTGACTTAGGAATTCCCTTATACATAGCTTCATGGAAAGGAAGTGGTTGTTGAATGCAAATTTGATGGTGACCGTATTCAAGTTCACAAGAATGGATTTGAGATACATATTTGCTCCAGGTAAGCTTACACATCACACTTGTTATCACAGAGACACGAGGACATAAACATATATGCATTCCGTCAGCCTAGAGTACTAGACCCAAAGAGAAATAGAAAAAGGAATTTACGGACTTTGTCTATAATGGCAAGTCTTTAAGGCAGCGTGTCTTCGCCTGATGTTCATTATGGTAATGCATTCTCTACTTTCTCACGATGAATGCAAATGGTGCATTATTTGCAGGAATTTTCTGGATCACACAGAATATGGACCAGGAATGTCGGACATCATAATCAATAATATTGTGGTCAATAGGTAAGCAGTGTTCAGAATTTCCTAGAGAGTTTACTTTCTACATTGGGGTAGCTCTGTTTCCTTTCGTCTTTTTTTCTTTTTGGGCTACAAAATGGAAAGAACTAGGTTCTTGTATATCAACCTGATTGATGCGTACGTAGTGATGTTAGTCTATTGTCTATTGTGGGGTGTCATTTTTCTCTCCTCAATTAGCGTGCAGATTTTATTCTGACTGGACAGAGTTTAACCTAATTGATGCATAAGTCGTGCTGGTAGAATGTGTGCTGTGATCACTACTAGCTGGATGATAATTTTAAGTCAGCTGCATGATAAGTGCCAAAAGCTTCTGCTGCTCCCATGTCTTACTAATGATACCAATGTCCTCTTATTAACGATAGAATGTGTGCCCCACATTTCATTATTGATATTTTTCTTTACATATTTTCTGGAAGGATGTGTAGACATCTATTTTGACGGATTTCATGAGCCTCAGCTGGAATGGTCTTTACATATTTATGTTGTTCTCAGATGCATCCTTGATGGTGACATGCTGGTTTGGGACAAGTCTGTGAATCGTTTTGCCGAGTTTGGTTCAAATCAGGAAATAGGTTTCCCTCCATGATCGTACTATCGTCTCAAAATGTTTGTCCAATTGCAGTGTTTATAACATGGGGAGAGCATCTTTGTTTCTTTTTTAAGTGAAGTTCATTCTTGTCATTCTACAGCAAAGGCGGCAAGGGATGGGCTTGACAGTGATAGACCGGTTTGACTTGTTGAATGTGCTCACTTTTTGTGTTGCTGAAATGTTCTCACTTTAATAAATTTTCCTTTGTGAATGCAGTTGTGCTGTGTCCTTCGGGTGACTTGGCCCATATCTCGGATCTTTGTATTTGGTTTTTATGGGTAGAATGTGGCAAGTGACAGTCTTAAACACGTCTAATGAATCATGTGTAAGTACACCGTCGAAGTTGGATTTTGGTATTATACCATTATAACTATAACAATGAAGCTCTTTAACTCAATTAAGCTGCCTCTTTTTTTTTTCCCCTTTTTTGCTTTGATTTTCATTTTGTTCTAAGCATCTTTTTATTGATTTGGTGAAATTTATGTTTGTTGGTGTGTGATGTAATCGCTGGATAGTAAGACTCAATACAGAGAATTTGCAAGAACAAACCACGGTGTAGTGATTTTCTGTAACATTTGACATTTGTATTCACTACTTACTTGCCCCATGGGCACCTATCGTCATGGCTAAAATCACTGAACAGCATTATAATAGACTTCAGTGCTAAAGAAAGTGCCTCTTCCGTCGTTTTCACCCATGTAGATGTTATGCGCTTAAGATGACATTGCTTAACAACATCATGTGACCTAGAGCCGTCAGGTAGATGGAGGGGAGGGAGGGTTGTCCTCATACAGATGTTGTGGTGATAATCACAAGTCCACCTCTTAACCTTGAACAAGCACTATGTAACTTACAAACCACTTGACTTAACTTAAAAGCAATGATATCACTTGTTGTCCACATATTTCTCGATCATGTTACTACTATTAGTGAGGGTAAGCGGACCAATGAATCGGAATATTAGTTTTGCATACGGCAGCTGTTAATAAAGAGATAGAAGGGTTTTATGTCAAGGGGTGATAATTATTTCCTTCTTATGATAGTCTGCATTTCTTGGACAATTGTAGTCATGTAAAGGACATTTTCATATGCCATGAAAAGCACGACACGGCATGGCATACTTGAGGTCATGTTTGATTGATGCATTCAGTGTTGGCGGTTACTTGAGGTGATGGTGATGGTGTTAAGTAAACTTTTCAGTTGTCCTTTAGATTCATATTATGTCCATGTTGAGATATTTAAGTAAGTTCTACTAGCTGAAGCTATTCCCTTGTCAAATAAGAATATTGAGGTTTTGTCTTAAGATTTATCTCTCTTTGTCTTCATATTTTATTGCAAAGTTGAATTAAGTCGATGAGAATAAAAGAAGAAGGTAAAGAAGTAACAGAGATCTAAAGAGAAGATAGAGCACGGAGAAAACAATTTTGGGTACTTTTTTTCACTCGAATTGTGCCAAATAATTGAATGCTCATATAGTGAGCTGTAATGGCAGTAACAACAAACTGCATGCTTGACTTGTTAGATCTCAACCTCATAACAGAGACTTACTCAGATGATACTCCAAAACCTCTTTGTAAGCATTTTGCTTTAAATGATTTTGATTTTTAGTTGTTTGGGAAAGAGCTGTATGGTGAAAGTGGATCGAGATTGGTGACAACGGTTTCCAAATTGTTGTGCATGGTGGAAGTAGAGAGTGTGTATTTATGAAGACGGTGCAGGTCTTTTTGGTCAGGTTGACTTATGAAGATGGTGCAGGTTGACTTATGATAGCTTGTACCTAGCCTTATGATTGTCAACATACAAATATATGGACCAAAAAAAAGTAAAGTTTCATAACATTGCAAATTTTAGATTGCAGTCTCTTGGTTGTGATACTATTTATTTGCGTCAAAAGGTAGATGAATGGTACATCTCATCCTGAGCTGAGTCGAGAGGAGCTGCTTAGTCGGACAATGATGATTGCTCATCATTTTTGCTCCTTGCTGGGGATTTCGGTGCAATCAGTTAGTGTCTCTGGATTGAATCAATCGAGCAATCAATTAGTTTGTCTTGGTGCTTGGTGCCTAGCAAATCATTCCTAGATGGGCAATTCAATAAGTTTGTTGCTTTGGGTTGATGTCGTTGTTTGGCATGGTTGATGAGCCGTAGTGGTGGTAAAAGTTTTAGAAATTGATGACTTTTATCTGAAAAGGCTGATTTGATAATTTGGTCTTGGGTTGTAGAGAAATTTTCTATTAGACTTATTTGTTTGGGTTCCCTTAATTGTGTTAACTTGATAAACCTAACCAAATCGATAGTATATGTTAAGGCAATAATTTTGTTGTCAACAATAAGGCTATGATCCTTCTTGCACCTAATGAAAAATGTTGTAGCTGATAGTCGTGCAATGTCTTTGCAGTTTTCATTTTTCCCTCTAAGGAAATTATTTTCTTGCTTGATGTTAACCATTAAAGTACTAAGTTTCTCCTTAGCTTCTTATGTGTCATTGCTTTAGAGACGCATCTCATATATGACGAACTAACTTCACGGTTTGGGTTGACTTTTAACCTTATTAGATTGATTTTGGTGAAAATAAATTGGTTGTTTTTTGTATAAAGTATACACCAAACAGAACCAAGAACCACAAACGTCCTAGTCAACATGAAATGAATGTCTTTTATTAAGTAAAGTCAAAACAAATTTATATTGCCTTGCCAAAAAAAAACAAATTTATATTGATGCGGTTTGATTATACTTTTAGTTCCCACTTTTTCTTCTTTGTCAACTCAATTATAAGTTTTGACCAAAAAAAACTCACTTATAAGTATTTGTGATTTACTCTAACTCTTATCTTGGATGGAAGATATTGAAAGGGGAACAAAGAAAATCCACCTGCAATGATTCTATTATTTGGGTAACTATAAGGGAAGGGAATGGAAGAGAAATTCAGTTACTTCCTTTTGGACTAAAAAAAAAAGTTTCTCCAGAGTCAGAGATAAAAGATGAAAGTTGTTGTGCGCTGATGCATATAATTATAACCATGAGAATATCCTTTGTGAGAAGTGGGAAACAAGAGAAAGACCAAGGTTACTTCAGTCTATCAGATCTGTCATTTCCCTCCACATAGTTTTCCCCCTAGTATGCATTTAAGTCAAGATGTGAGAATATTGTCACATTTGAATGAAAATCTATTTCATCTAGGAATGATCTTGAGGAAGATGGTGCTATTCATTCTGGAAGTGAGATAGGTCCTGTGGAATATGTCGTTGGTTAATACACTTCGGAGGCACTGCAGTGATCAAAGTTCTTTGGATATTCTATTTCAACCTAAGATACAGTGCTTGATGCAGAAATGCCATGCTTCACTGTTTTGTCCATCGCTTCCATACATTTAATCCACTGAGTCCTTTGAGATTTTTTTTTTTTTTGGTAAAAACAAAAGTTTTCAACTGAGTCCTTTGAGATTGGTAGTCACTTTATGTCAGAAACCTCCAAAGCACATTCATGTCTGGGACTTCTTGCCTCACTAACTTGTCTACTAGTAAAAGGACTTAGGTTTAATGCTTAGTAAGCAGTAGACACCTCTCTAGTATTAAAAAGTGTTATTTTCAGCACGGAAACTAAAATGGAGGATAGATTCTCAGGACCGCTTCTCTGATCCAAAATCTTCGGTAGATAGTCTACGCCAAGGTGGATTCAAAGCCATATGGATGCTTGATCCTGGTATCAAACGTGACAAGGGCTATTTTGTCTATGACAGTGGTGCAAAAGGGATGTCTTGATCAAAGCAGCAGATGGAACTCCATTTGTTGGTACCTTGCTGTCTTCCACTAACAAGTTGTTAGATCTCAACATGGAGATATCATCTTTTCCATAATTCTTTGGGTAATGTCACTGTTTTTTATACAATATCTAGATGTTAAACATAACTAATGAGTCTTTTTCTTCCCTGGTTTTGAACCGAACATCTATATCGACTTAAATCGTAAGAAAAAAAATGAACAGCTTGATGCGATCATAGAAATAAACTGATCTAACAAAGTTGAACAGAAACCACGCCTAAGCATGCAGATAAATCATGTACGTCCATGGGCCGGTCCATCGCAATTTTTTTTTTAGGGCAAGCATAAACACTTTTGCTCCGGTATTAGAACAGTCGTGATTAATAAAGCCCGCCAATTTTAGATTTCTCTATAGTTTTATTTTGGAAGCGAAATGGTTTATGTGGGTCAAATTGTGCTATCAAAGCCTTCAACTTCGTGAAAAAAAAAGAAAGAAAAGAAAAATAAGAAGTTCAGCCCCGAGTCGATCGTACATGCAGATAAGCACCCGAGTCGATTATTGTTTACGCTGATGATCTGCCGACGACGCTGACAAAGATGCATGCCTCGATCACCCAAAACACGCACGCGATTTCAACACCTCGAACGGGCGAACATAACGAATCTCTCCCAACTTCTTCCCTATTCGGAAAGGAAAATGGGGAGTGAAGCTTATCCGAATGGACTTGTCAGATAATTGGGATGGGAAATGTGCACCGGAATTGCGAAAGTATAATTAAGTCCTAAAACTCACAAAAAATATAATAAAAAACTAAAATTTGTCAAAATGGTACAATTGAATCCTTTCGTGAACTCCATCCTATTTGGCTAATGGAAACTATTGACATAACTTTTTTTTTAATATTTTCTCTCTCCCACGTGGCAATGACATGCCTAAAACATGGTATACAAAGCTAAACAATATCATTTTGGTCCAAATCTGAATTTTAATATCAACGATTGTGGGGCAGCGACAGCAAGGGCTTTGCAGCCCTTGCCGCCTGGTTCTCTTTCTCCTTTTATTTATTTATTAAAATTTAAATTTAAATAAAAATTGTATTAAAAATCAAGTTTTGGTCAAAACAATATCGTTTTAGCCATATCATTACCACGTAGAAGAGAAAAAAAAAATTTACATCAGCATATTCTGCCAACCAAGTTGGACAAAATTAATAAAAGGACTCAATTGCACTAATTTTACAATTTTAGTACTTAATTGCTATTTTTGCAAGTTTAGGACTTAATTATATTTTAGTGATAAATTTTAGGACTTTCAGTCAATATATCACTTCTTCTTCTTTTTAGCTGAGGTGTGAGTGATATATGTGGGTGGCTGTCACAAGGTTCTTTCTAAGTGTGTTTGGGGTCATGCTGGAGTTGAGGATTCCATGTTACCGCTGCTCTTGGATCGCGTAAATCTCATACGATGTAAGCGAAATTCGATGATTGAAATGTACCGAATCATGGTGTTATTCGCATGCATTTGAAATACCAGATGGGGTTCTTGCTAAGCTCAAATGACTTAGAGAGTTCGAAACACTTTGCAGTTATGATTTCGTTGCTTGTTTTCTCTTATATAAGGCCGTGTGGTTTAGGAAGTCCATAAACCCAGAAAGTTATATGAAAGGTTCATCAGGAAATCCTAGCCCCGCCACCAAAAAGAATAACTTAAATAACAAGATAAAACAAAGACAAATGTCTAAACGTATCATTCGTAGCACAATCATGTACTTCCTTGTAACGCAATTGAGAACTGCTTCTCTCCCTAATTTTAAGGTAATGCACATCGGAACACTTTCAATAAAAAGTAGCAGTATCATATATCCACACCTTCAGACTTGCTAATGGCAACACTCAAATCTGGTAGTAAGCGTATTGGGTTAAGTTGCACAATAGGAACTGCTTGCTTCTGAAATTAGGATATACTTCATACACATATAAGCAAATATATTCGAGATTGAAAAAAGAAAATTTCCAGCAGTTAAGGACGCAGAAGAACTGGTAAGGCCAGCTGCTCCAGCATGTATCTCGCTAACATATCACCATCTGACTGTGGAGCCGGCGCGACCACATTGTCTATGGTGAAGGCAGTGACCTCAGCGGCAAAATCTGGCGACAACTTCATAGCTTTCAAGAGGTAATAAAGAAATTGGTGAAGTACGAAGCAATGGTATCATTGTTGAAGGACTGCGGCCAAAACGAGATGCCAAAAGAGGTCCCTAACTATGATGGAGCATTCCAAGGATAACAGACCTCAAACTGTTCATCAAGCCTACAAGGACCATCCGGCGAAATCTTCCAAGTACACTGGGTGCATGCATCCTCGTCCCTGCTTTGCACATATATATCAAACCATACAATTTGACCAGGCCATGCAAAGCTGCAAAAAAACAATGTCCCCCCGAAGAATTTGGGTATAAATGAGAATTCCCAACTACCCTTTATATGATGGATTCCGAGATCATCGTTCTTGGATTTGCAATGAACCGTTAGAGTTCCAGCCGGCACATTATTTTCGATTTTAACGTGTGTCCTCATCAAAGTACTTCCGACACAGCTACTTACGAATAAAGAACAAAGAAATATGATAGCCGATGTCTTCATCGTCGTAGCTTACGTTGCTCCGATTAAGATCTGGTCATGACAAAATCATGAGCCATTTCAGAAATATGCCCTAGAGGAATTTCAACAAACAGCATGCAGGCATTGAGACTACTAAGATCTGGTCATGACAAAGTCATGAGCCATTTCAGAAATATGTCCTAGAGGCATTTCAACAAACAGCATCCGTGCATCGAGACTACTAATATCTGGTCATGACAAAATCATGAGCTATTTCAGAAATATGTACTAGAGGCATTGCAACAAACAGCACGTGTGCATTGAGACTACTAAGGGTCATGACAAAATCATGAGCTATTTCAGAAATCGTCCTAGAGGCATTTCAACAAACAGCATTTGTGCATTGAAACTAATAAGTTCTGGTCTTGACAAAATCATGAGCTATTTCGGAAAAATGTCCTAGAGGCATTTCAACAAACAGCATGCGTGCATTGAGACTGCTAATATCTGGTCGTGACAAAACCATGAGCTGTTTTAGAAATATGTCCGGGAGGCATTTCAACAAGCAGCATGCGTGCATTGAGACTACTAATATCTGGTCATGACAAAATCATGAGCTATTTTAGAAATATGTCCCAAAGGCATTTCAACAAACAGCATGCGTGTGCATTGAGACTACTAATTTCTGGTCATGACATCGAAACCGTTTCTCATCTAAGATCAGTATTAGAACAACAATGTATCACGAGTCATTTAGAGAAGGCTCAGATAAACTCAGATTCTTAGTGATAATATATTCGAGCAACATGAACACATCACGGTTTTGTTATATCACCGAAACAGGGGAGAGAGAACAGCAACGAAAAAAATCACAAGAGTGAGATGAAGCCACTATTACTGACCGAATCAAGGAAGAGAACTTGGGTGTTTGTCCACAAAAGCTGCGATCCACGGTTCTCCGGGGTATCTCCGATGCCCCCTTCAAATCTGAGGCTCGCTTGTGTCTCTCGAGCTCTCTTCCTCCGACCAAAAGCGGTGTCAGAATGCTCTTAAATGTCTTGCCGGTACAAGAGATGGGCGCTCCAAAGGAAATCTCCATTCCTCTTTGAGTTCGAGTCTCACCTCACGCTCTCAGTCTAACTTTTAGATGCCCATTTTTGGGACGTCAAAGACTATATCAGACCTCTGCAGACCTATCGGTCTCTGCAGTCCAAAAATGGCATCTGAAAATTTAGAATTTGAATTGGGCTAATTCGATCGGCCCTGCCCCCGCTCATCCATAGCGAACCAGAAAGAACGGGGGCGTTGGAGAAGATGGAGTTTGGCCGACTCTCAAAACGGGGACGGGACGGACAGACACCGAGAGCGGAAAGCGGGAAACCATAAAATGAAATGCCAACTGTGCACCACTGTCAAGTAATAAACTAATAATTCAATGCTCGTGAAGTTCTCTGTCTGTTCTGACCAAATCCTAACAACTCAAATTAAGAACAAAATCACGTCGTGCCCCTCAGCACACCACAATCACAGAAGTAAATCTCTTGCAAAGTGGATTCCCTTCCAATAACAAAGGCTATGGTTAGAATAAGTTACATTAAATAAGCTGTAAAATTTAAATACAAACCTGCATATTGTAGTCTAGTTTAATAAGTTTTTTGTGAAACTCTTTCATTCTTAGTTAGATAGATTCGGTTAAATTAAAAATTGGCAAACGTTTAGAAGTGCATTTCGATGTTATATCCTCTTTTTGATGTTCGACGAAACGATACTTATTGATGAACGCGAGTCGCATGGCAAAGCCTTGTCAGGTTGCCTCTGCCACGTAACAAGCATAGACGGGAAGCAAGATGTAGACATGGCGTGCACAGAAGTAAACACTATCCATTTTGTGCATTTGCCTTTTGACCTTTTATAATACGGGCTTAGTTCGTTTCACGGAAAAAAATTTTCAGGAAAACGTTTTTCGAATTTTTCGGTGTTCGCTTCACGAAAAATAAACTAGTCAAGAAAAATATTTTCCGTATCTTCTCGTGCACTTAACTTGCTTTCTTTCCGTCTTTCCTCACTTTCTTTCACTAAACACATTTTCCTTTTTATTTTTTTATTTAAAAAATCGACTTAATTGTTATTTTATTTTTTATTTTTCTTTTTATTTTTATTTTCTTTTCCTTTTCTTTCTTTTTCTTTTTCTTCTTCCTCGGCCGATCGGCGACGAGCTCGCAATGTCCGGCGGCAAGCTTGGGCCTTGCCAAAATGAACGAGCTCACCCTAGGTCGGCCAGCTCGTGGCATCTAGCGATGAGCCTTGAGCTCGGCCTCGCCCGGATCAGGTGAGCTTGCAACTTCTACTAGCAAGGCTCGAGCTCGCTTGTGTCCAACTGCCGGCCTTCGCCATGGCCGGCAACCGGCCGGAGAAGAAGGTAAAAAAATAAAAAAAAAAAAGAATAGAAAAAAGATAATTAAAAATAATCAAAAAAATCAATTTTAAAAGATAAAAAAAAGTATTAAAAGTAGTGCGTGAAGGAAAATCAAATCAGATTTTTCATACCAAAACGTTTGGAAAATATTTTTCCGAGTCTTTTTCAGATTTTAACAGAAATCGGAAAATTATGTCATTTTCCTAAACAAATTACTTCTTGGGAAACATTTTTCGCGAAAACAAACACAGCGTTAGTCTTCTCTATTTTTTAGAAAGAAAGCAACTTGTCAGATACATATTTGCATGAGAAACCCGACCAATATGATCTGTAACAATGTTTCAGATGAAGAGGCTAAAATATACCAATAGTAAGTGCAGACAATCTAACAATGGGACCATTTCAACCAATGATAGACCAAGAGGGACTGACCACCGCTCCCTTGACTACACGGTGCTCTTTGTAATTAAAATTTAATAAAATATCTGCTATATTTTATGAAATTCATTGTACAACGAGTTCGGTATAATTCTTGCACTAAAAAAAATTGTTTTTTTTGCGACGGAATTTGCAACGGAAATTTCGGAAAAATCCGTCAAGAATCAAATTTGGCGACGGAAAAAATTCCGTCGCCATCGGGCGCTGTTGTCCATAAATTTTTGCGACGGAAAATTAAAAAATCCGTTGCAAATTTGCGACGGAAAAAATTGTCGCAAAATTTGGCCGCAAATAATCCGTCATAAATAATCCGTCGCAAATTTGCGACAAACTAATTCCGTCGCAAAATTCGGTCGCAAAATCCGTTATGAAATTCCGTCTAAATTTGCGGCGAACACATTCCGTCGCCAAAATCAAGTATGATTAAATTCGTCACAAATTCCGTCGCCAAATTTCATTTAACTCCGTCGCAAAATAAATCGCAAAAAAATAAACCAAATTTTGCGACGGACCGAATCCGTCGCAGAAAAATAATTGAGCAAAATTTGTCATAAAATTCGCCGCCAAATTTGCGACAATTTATTCCGTCGCAAATTCTTGACGGTTTATTTTTCCGTCGCAAATCCGTCGCAAATTTCGACGGATTTATTTTTCCGTCGCAAATTTACGATGGATTTATTTTTCCGCCATAAAATTTGTCGCTAATTTGGCACGAATTTTTTTTTTTGTTTGTAATTTATGCATTTAACTTACTCGTGGGAAAAAATTACGTAAATTTGTCACTTAAAAATTTTGACTTTTGCCATGAACATTATTCATGAACAAATTTAGCAATGATTTTTTATTAATTCTTTAGCGATTTAACTCTGCGGCGAATATCGTTTAGGGACGAAATTAGCAATGAAATTTTATTTTTGTAACTAACTTTTATAATTTGTGATCGTATAATAAAATCATTTATTTTATTTTTCAATTTTAAACTTAATTAAAAGCAAAATTAATTTCTGAAATTTATATTTAACATTGATTAAGCACTTAATAACATCAAAATATTATAATAATATGAAAATGAAATACATTCATCTATATTTTCCACAAGAATGACATAAATTTTTTTTCTTTATAGTATACATAATGAGAGAATAAATAATATTGCATAATAACTAATCTTGCACAATAAACAATGACGACAGAAATGAATCAATGACCATCTTTTAGCTCCTACCACTTTGATTCCGCTTCATTTTCATGCAAATCAGTCTCTCGATGAGGATATAATAGCCTCATACTCTTGCTTCTGCCTCTTGAGATTAGTTGCAAGGTTAGCTCCTGCAGATATGAGAAGGAATGATCAAGCATGTTTGTCTACCCAAATAAGAAAAAAATCCCTGAACTCTGCAATCTAAACAATAAAATCTTAACGAGCACGTTTAACTGATGATGCATGCTACGGATATTGTACTTTATGAAGTTGGAGGACACACTGATGGAAAATCAAGTATTCACAACCTCTCATATGCACACACGGGGAAATTTCACATATAGATGTCAATAGGGACTAGAGGCAAAGAAGAAATGTTGACTTTTAAATAGAATGTACCTGTGTTCAATACGAAGAGATCATTATAATATACTTCTTCATCATCATCAAGAGATTTTCCACACCCACCAAATATGAACAGCCTTTTACCCACAAGTGCTGCACTATGACCCTCCCTTGCCTCTGGTCCTTCCCCTCTAATACTTGGTGATATCCATGTATGAGAAGCTACAAAACAAATTTGCAAATTACATTAAAAGAACCCAACTTCTCTAATGCAAGTGTAATGGAAAGATACACACATTATTAGGCGACAAGACTGTATGGCCACAGAAGGGAGAAATTGAAATGGTAAATGTAACTTACAAGTGTCTAGTATATGCAAATCCCTGAGAGTGTTCATCCCATCTGTCCCACCAAACACAAACAAATTGTCACCAACATTAGTACAGCTATGGCTGTCCCTTGAGCAGGTGGCGTGCCTTTTATCGTGGGTTGGCTCCATGTTTGCTTCACTGCGAGTCAGATAAAACTAATTATCAATCAAAAAGAAAATCACAACATACAAAGACAAGCAAGAGCAGATTAATCTCTTTCTCTCTCCCCGGGTCATTAATTAAGACTATGGTAAAAGAGATCGCTTCTCATAGTTCAACAGCTTCCACATGACACACTAGCTAAGTTCCAATGGAACACGAGATCATGACTCAAAAACTAGAAGGCCACAGAAGTTGGAAGTACACCAAGAGCCATCCCTCACAAAAAGTCATGAAGTTGGGAAGCTCCACAATGGCCCCACTATCCAAACTTCCAAGGTCTTTACATCAAGAAGGCGATATCTACTCTATCATCTAGGAGAAGAATCTAACATCCCAAAAAAAAAAAAATTTTTAACAGGCATGATGCTTGATAGTTCACCATTTTGGATATGTCATTGCCATTCAATCAAAGATAAAGAGATTATTCAATTTCTCTTTTCTTTGCAGTTTTCCCCCCTAGCAGGATGATCATCAATTTAAGGACATTCTCCACTACGGTACCCAAGAGGGTGCAACCCACCAAATCATGTCAAATACAACATACAAATCAATAGCATCCACATATCTACTACCTACTGTAGACCAAGATTTTGAAGGTTAGGGATATATTCAGAAACAAATTTTGTGCATGCTTCAATGAATAATGATATGAGATAACAGCCCTTAAACACGTATCTAAGAATTGCCCCCCCTTATCTCAAATTCATCTTGACTTTGCTCCGAAAAGATCTCACTGAAGCCCACCCCCCACGCCAAGCTCTTCATCCATCAAGCTTTCACACAATCGTTCTTAAATCAGTTCTAATATTCTCTCAAGCAAATCGTCAAACAAGTAGCATGCGACTCAAGAAATGAGATTCCTATTTGATTCCGACACGATTCTGGATCAAGAAATGATGTGTAGGTGCCTAAATCATGTTATTCTACAACAAATAGCCTTATTTCATCAGATTTTCACACAAACTCGAAAATCGATTCAATGTCTCTCGGCCAAAAACAGTACAAATACGAGAAAGAAGCCTTACCTGGTTTGGAAGCAGCGTGAAGTCTTCACGATCGTCTTCGAACAGGAACGCGACAGCTCTGTGAGTCTCCTGGTGTGGCTAAACAGTAACGAACAACACCCACTCGCACTTCCGAAGTGGCGAACCACGGTGTCTCATGTATCCGAAATGGCGATTACAGGGATTGTTCTCCGGCGACGATGAACAGATGACGGAAGAAGGGGAAGAGATTTGCCGGAATTCCTCCGCGCAAGCAGAGAAACCGAACGCTCTCTTCTCCAAGAAACCTTTCTTCCCCGGCCATTTTCTTCTGATTCATCCTTCTTCAGTCGAGTGAGTATAGATCTCTCGCTCCTCTTGCTCCGCCTCCTCCACCTCTAATTTCTCGGGGAGCTCCTCCTTGCCCTCGACAGGGGAGGAGCCGCCGCCCCTGCAGGCTCCGGAGGCCATGCGCGAGGAGGATTCGTGGGAGGAAGTGCGAGGAGGAGTCGTGGGAGGAAGTCAGGGAAGGCCATGAGCAAGCGCAAGAGGTTTGGGGCTATGGGGGAGAGGGAAGAAGCAGAAGCGAGAAGGAGTACAGTGAACGAGAAAGAGGGAGAGAGAGGGAGAATGGTGAGCGAGAGAAAGAAATTGGGGTGAGGGCGGGGATTCGGGGCGCACTTTTTAAATTACGTTAGCGACGGATTTAAAAGTTCGTCGCTAATTTGCGACGAACTTTTTCAGTTCGTCGCAAATTAGCGACAAACCTTATGTTCGTCGCAAATTTTTGCAACGGATTATCTTTTTTTTTTTCCACAAATTTGCGACGGATTTATTTTCCGTCGCAAATTTGCGTCTTATTTTATTTCCAAAACAAATTTGCGACGAATGTTTATTTTCCGTCGCAAATTTGCGACGATTTAGTTTCCGCCTCAAATTTGCGATTTATTTAGTTTTCCGCCGCAAATTTGCGACGGATTTTTATTTTCCGTCGCAAATATTCCATCGCAAATTTGTGACGGATTTAGATTCCGCCGCAAATTTGCGACGGATTTAATTCCGTCGCAAATTTGCGACGGATGTTTATTTTCCGTCGCAAATTTGCGACGGATTTAGTTTCCGTCGCAAATTTGCGACGGATTTTTCTTTTTTCCGTAGCAAATTTGCGACGGAAACCAATCCGTCGCAAATTTGCGACGGAAAATAAAACATCCGTCGCAAATTTGTTTCGAAATAAAATAAGACGCAAATTTGCGACGGAAAATAAATCACGCAAATTTGCGATTTAAAAAAAGATAATCCGTTGCAAAAATTTGCGGCGAACATAAGGTTCGGCCGCAAATTTGGCGACGAATTTGGGGACGGAATTTTTCCGTCGCAAATTTGCGACGAATTTTGCGACGGATTTATAATTCCGTCGCAAATTAGCGACGGAAAATAAATCCGTCGCAAAATCCGTCGGAAATTTGCGACGGAAATTTTTCGTCGCTAATTTGCGACGGAATTAGGGAATCCGTCGCAAAGTTGGTCATGAAATTAGCGACGAAAAATTTCCGTCGCAAAATTCATGTTTTTTTTGTAGTGTTGATTAATCAATATTTCCTGATTACTGAAATGTTGACGGCAAACATATATAATCAAGTTATGTTGTGTTTGTGAAGTTATCATCCTCGGAGAAGTGGTCAGGTGAACCCTAATATTGGTAGCGTCTGATGAGAAGTTTGCTTGAACTTCCATTCCTTGTCCCCTTTGTTATCTTATTAGCTTTTTGATAACACTGATCCCCTTTGATTGAGGAAAGATTCCATACCTGGTTTAGGTACCTTGTCCTGCTGAATTTCTTCTCTAGAAGTTAGTCGCGATGTTATTGGAACGATTTCGTGCCGGTATTCGAGATTGAAACCGATATCGAATTTGCTTTATGATATAGAGAGATGTGAATTAAGGTTACCCACTTCCTTTGTCGGCCTACTAATCGAGAGTACGTTCATGGTTACGGGCGATTTGCACATATTTAAGTAGAAATTAGTCGAGCCGGAACTTTGAAAATCATAAGATATACATGTCCATTTCCATAAATCCTCAATGATGCAAAAAGCATATGCACTCAGTTGAATCATGCTGGCCTTATTCTACGAGGTATATAAATTGTTTGGTAGTCTGTCTGGGAAGCTTCACAGGATCAAGATTTAGGGGTGAGGGATCAATCCTCACGACCCACAGCAGTTGATACAAGATACAACAAAGGAAAAAGAAACTTTCATTGTTCTTGATTTAAACGGAAACATAGGAAAGAAAATTAGGAAAATTGATGAAAGAATGCGTCGAGGTGATCATTATAACAAGATTTAGTGCGTATCCATAAAAACTAACCATTAAAACGATACTCGCCCGAGGGGCGAGTTTGCAATTTCAACCAGTTATATTGTATAGATGGGCGGCAATTGGACAAGATGATTTTTGCTCTACACTCTGGTGAGGCTTCTCCACGATCGCCATGTGGCGAAGTGCTCATTGGTCCTTGAATCTATCATTCAAATTCTGAGTGAACGCAAATGAATTCGTATCCAATCTATTTGTACAAGTTACAACAACCAAAGAGGGAGCAAGAAAGAGTGAATGTCCAGCATGAAAACAGCTCCAGAGACAAAAAGCCTGTGCCGCTCATTGACTCTTCTCATTACATACGTCGGACAAGGATAAAATCGCAAGTTGTCTTGTGATTCTAAGGTAGCGACTCGCAAGCCATCTCATAACGTGCCCTTTGGATAGTATAGATGGAGAGAGATATGAACTCATGAAGTGTTTATCGCCTTGAGAAGTGGGAATTGAAGAAATTGGTTGCTATGTTCACGGATTAGAGGATAATTTACCTCTCAAAGAGTCCGCACATCGATAGCTTTATAATAAAATATCAAAATGCGATCACATAATCTATTCACTTCCACCTTCTCAAAATATTGCATACTTATAGTAAAAATTGCACAAGGCGCACACATATATTCATAATTTCCGACATCTAAATTTTTGCACAGATCCATTGTGCATTTCAAAAATAAAAAGTAAAGAACTTAAAGATTAAATTCGCCAATAATGGCAGCATTCGACCCTCGATTAAATAGAAAACATTCGATGTACATTACCATGCTCATTTTTCTAATTATATCGCTTCCGCATATAGAAATTAGAGGTATTATAGTTTATAGGTGGCAACTCCTATTTTTTTTTCCAAAGTCTCTCTTGCATTCGAAAAATTCACTGTAAAAAATTTTGGGCTAATTCCAAAAAAAAAGGTACAAACTTTATCTTGAGCAACAATTCTAGTTTGAACTTTTTTTTGTCTCGTAAATAATCACCAACTTTCACTTAAATCTTAAATATGGCCCAAACAATTTGAAAATTTTACATCACGGGGGCCAGATTTGGGACTCGTTCAACCATTTCTTGTTCAACCACTATATCCTTGTATGCTTCTACGGCTATTGCAAAAGCTGCTTGCTGCTGCTTCAACCATGACTATCACTAGAACAAAACCAATTTGAAAAAGCAGTCCAAACAAAGGGAGAAGGAAATGTAGATTGCCTGTGAGTACAAAATTGAGCTAGTCATGAGAAGATGGTAATGAACTCAGAAAAAAAGGGAAAAAAAAGGCTCAACTTTTCATTTGCCAAGTGACCGCACAGGAAAACATTAGTAAATAAGGAGGAGGAAGATTAACTTTTGCAATGATTCAAAGACTTCAACAGAAATGTCTTAACAACAAAAATCTTAAAAGCTTTGCATTTGGCTCAATTACTATCTAAGTGAATCCGATCCATACGTTTCAACATACGTCTTTTTTAGAAAGATCGGTACCAAACTAGAACACGATTGTTATGTTACCGTAATAAAAGCATAAGGCAAGTCAAAGTAATAACAGCGGATTCAGAAAATTTGTTTAGACCCTTAGGAATTTTGAGATGGCAAAAGATGGCAACTGTTCAAGCTGCAAAAGTTGCATCCTTTGTGATTTTATCACTGTTTAATCACAGAGCAGAGCAGCAATCTTGCGGTAGAGATTGGATCTTTTCAAGAACAGGCTTAGGCAACAGAAGGGAAAGAAAGAAAGGAAAAAGAAAAGATAAAAAATACAGTCCAATAAGCAACATATTTCAGATTAATAGAGAGTGAAAGAACATCTTGTGTACCTGATTCTGCTGAGATGAAGATTGCAAAAGTGGCCCACGTTTGAATCTACCGGAGAGATCAGTCAGCGATCCATTGATGTTGACTTGTAAGACCAAATTGCACCTCTATAATTACATACATTCCCTCATGCACCTTAGCATATGATTGTAAATTGGCGAGTTTTAGGACAATTCCTCGACGTGTCGAGCGATATCTACTCTTTAAACAAAAAATTCTTAGATAAACCTGATGTATGTATGCCCAGTTCATGGGTTCTGTTGGATGAGGTGGGTCTCAATCTAATGGTGCATGTGAGTTGGGCTCACATGTACTGAATGCAGACAATACCTGCTCCTTTCCGACACCCTTCCATCCCTATCAAAACTGGTTTGGTTTGGTGAGCAATAGTGGTTACTGCTCTCTCTTTTACAAAAACTCTATTCTTTGCCAGCTTATTATGACGTCTGGTGATTCGTAGATAGTGCATGTGTTGTTTGCTTCTTCCTTCTTTGGGTTATGATCATGGGGAACATCAGAAGCAAGCCAGAGTCGATGGAGCAGAGGAGCAGCCATGGAATTAGGACGAGAGCAAGTTTTCCATCACGGGCCCTCGATTCTGCTTCTGTCTCGGGTTCCTCTATTTAAGCATTCGATTCCGACATCTCTCGCAGTCATGAATGTACCAGGTGAAAATTAGAGTTCCATCACACTGCCCCCATTTCTGTTGAAATGGGTTGATTTCTACGAATATGATCTGATCCCAAAGAATCATTTACTCTGCTTCATCAAGATTAGCACTCAGTTTTATGAGCTCTTTCCACACTGAGGCTTTTCTCTCTCGTGTCGCAAAAATAGGATTACAAAGCAAAAGCTCTTGGGCTATGACCATGCAACTGACTGGCCAGAAGCGAATGAAAATGAAGTTTCAGATGTTGTAAGGACCAGGAGAACATTGGGGTGGGGAGATGACTTTATAGCTGAACCGAGTAACTTTACCAAGTGAAGTGCTCGGTGGTCACTTGGTAGATGACGTCTAAAATTGAACCGAGCAACTTTACCTTCTTCGAGAATATTCATATTTACTAAATTCCAGTGGGAATAATTAATTTCTTTCCCTACATTCAGCTTTGATCCATATAAGACGCTCAGGCAGACTCAGGACTCGTGATGGTTGCTAGGTAGCTTACAATTTTTCTGTAAAGCTGGCGAAAATGACATTTAAATAACGAAAAATTACCGTACATGTCCCATAGCAAGTGTTATTGTGCTTTGCATCCCATAATTTGGAATGCTAATGGTTTGCTATTTGCATTCTTAGTTGAATACCGGCGTATAGCAGTTAGAGAACCCTGTTAGTATTTGCAGAGATGGCATTATAAGCTTTATAATGATACAAAGTGCCACTAGGACCATTGAAACCAATTAATCAATTGGGTGGATGAGCTCGCTCTCTCCCTCTCTCTACTTACTCGCATGTCACATAATTGGGTGTATTGTGCGTATGCTAACAGTGAGGTAAAGAGTTAATACAATCTAATGGGCCTGCTCTTCAGGCCTAAGTAAATCTTTCGTTAAGACTTGACAACCGGCATTTCTGGGCATAACGCTGATCCTGCTCCGCATTTCTACGCAATAGACATAGGAGGATTCTGATTTGGGCCCAATTCGGGTGAACATGGCTACAGATTTAGGGATTAACCTATTTCTTTTGTCCTCAGTGGGCCTTCTTTGGGCCTGGGCTTCGTGTTGTATTGGTAGCCGCTAGGTGAGATTTGGACCTAACGCCTAAATTTCTTGTTGACCGGACCCAATTAATGCTCGGTGTAGATGGCCTAACAGCCCCACACGTATTGTGCCCAGCTTGGAATGCGCTTATTTTACAAGTCCATATTATGGGCCTAGAACGACAGAATCGAGAGGGCCAGGAATTCTGCATATTGGGTACAATTCACCTTGGGCCTAGACGGCCATGCTTGGGCCCACCTCGTATTGAGCCCATATTACCTAGGCATGAAATATTGCTTATTGGGCAGGGCTCCATTTGGGTCTACTCTTGTTTGGGCCTAGACAACCTTACTTGGGCTTGTATTGAGCCTGGTCCAGAAATTCTTCTTATTGGGTCTAGTGGGTTTTTTGGGGTTGTTAGGCCTAGACGGTCATGTTTCGGCCCAACTAATCGGCCCAACTAATATGGAGCCCATATTGTATGGGCTAGAGATTTCTCTTATTGGGCCTTTATACTCCAATGTGCCCAATTCTTGTTGGGCCAGGCGGCCATGTTTGGGCCTAACTCGTACTCAGCCAATATTGTCTGGGTCTGAATTATCATTGGGACCTCGGCCCGATTTCTTTGCTTTGTCTTCTAGAGGATTATATATGGGATTCATAGCTTTAAATCAATATAAAGATCATAAAACTTGAACATCAATAGAGTTGTAAAAGTTACCTCTCAAATCACCGAAGAAAACTGGAGTTAGATCTAAAAAAAAATTGTTCCCCCCTATTGACCAAACGCGTTTTGCAAATAATCGATATTCGGAGGATTAGTTTATAAAAGATCAAAACATAATAAAAGTTGTAGGGAACGTCCTGAACTGCAAAAACATAAAATTTCATAAAATTTCATGCGAAATTGGTCAGTCAATTTGAATGAACAAGGTGAGAGTTGGAATTGACCAAAAAAAAAAAACTGTTTCAGATAGAGTTCTTGGAGTAAATTGCTTAATTACCCATTGACGGAGGGCTTGTTTGCGAAATTTTAAAAATTAAAGTTGTATAGCGCATAATGAGCTGTTCTCTCTGTAAAATTTGGCGCCGTCAAAGGTTCGTTTGATACTTTTTTCGAATTTTAAAATAGTCGGTTCGAAACAGGGCAGAATTTGGAATAGTCGGGTTTAATTGATTTTTATATATTAATTAGGTCATAATTAAAAAAAAGGGGATTAGTGCATTAAAAGTCCTAAAATTTATCACGAAAATGCAAACGAGTCCTGAAACTTGTCCTAAAAGTACAATCGAGGCAGAAGACTTTCGAAAAGTACAATCAAATCCTAAAATTATCATGAAAGTCCAATCGAATCCTAAAACTTTTAAAAAGTTCAATCAATTGAATGAATTGATTGGATAAATTTGATAAATTTTAGGATTTGATTTATACTTTCTAAAAGTTATATTACTCAATTGTACTTTCGTGATAAGATTTAAGATTTGATTGCACTTTTCAAAAATTTTTGAAACTCAATTGCATTTTCGCAACAATTTTTATAACTTTTTAGTGCGCTCATATACATTATATATACTGGGGAGGGGACCTAAAACCCTTTCCCCCTCTAAATTCCCTGGCGATTTCTCGGCTAACTTCGTGACTCCCAACTCCGCCTTGAAGCCGATTCTTTCGTCGTCGTCTGCGTCCGAGGAGGAGGAGACATGGAAGAGGGAGTGAACGGCACAGTGACCTCGCTGGCGTCGATGTTCCCGGCAGACAAGGCTCAGAAGGCGGCGGCCGCGCGCTTGCAGTACGCGATCGCCAGAAGCGCTAGGAGCTCGACCGCGTTGGGGTTTCGTCACCGACAATGCCGGCCTCGTCGGTCTCGTCCAGAAGCTCCCGAGGAGCTTCACCACGATGTCATGGCATGTTCCCCAATTGCTCCTAACCCGCCTCCGCCTCGTGCTTTTTCTTTAGCTTCATCCGGCTGATCGGAGCTTTGCGTTATGCTCAAGACCGATCGGATTACGTGCTCGTTGTGATTATCTCGCCAGATCGGCAAGGCTCGAGGCTCGCCGGTGGCCGGCGAGGCCTTGGTCTTGCGCTCAACGAAACTGAATACAAAACATATGCAATTCATCGGCTACAACAAGTCGACACCAAGGCACGATTTCCTCGTACCACGCAAGTACATATAGGATTTGGCGACATGATTCATAATATCTGTCGTCCATCATTGAACCATGTTCCATCTTGAGAACCCGACATTTCTTATATTTCTTAGGAATTGAATATATATAGATCAGAAACCGTCATGCATGATGTTTTTGCATCCACGCACGATACTATGAACATGGTTCGATGATGGACGACAGACATTATGAATCATGTCGTCAAATCCTACATGTAATTGCGTGGTAGACACTAGACGAAATCGTGCCTTGGCGTCGGAGTCAGGAGGAACATTGTTTAATATGAAAGTCTTGAAAGCTGCGAATGATGCAAAAGCCAGAATCCTACCCATCGAAATTGTGAAAACGACTTGATGCATGACCTCTTTGATAAGGACACGATCTAGAAGCCTGTACAGCATGTGACATTACTCTTTCACACTTAAATGGTACGAGACAATCCGTGCGAGAAAGCGTAACGAGCTTTTAATTAGTCAAATCTTTCGAGGGTGATGCAGAGACAAAATTTTTACGATATGGGAACAAAACCGAATCACGAATTTATTGAAAAGCGTAATGAAATTTGAATAAGCCAGGTGACCCTAGAGTAGACAAATTTCTACGATGAGGACAAAACCGAATCACAACTTTATTGAGCCAATTTGAAGACAGCTCCTATAAGCAATGACCACGCCAAATAAGATCTCCGTGCACACTCATAAATAGCTAACGAGAATTATCTGAGACATCCATGTACGATATTCAACAAAACTACTGACATGTTTCGTACTCTTGAAGTTCTTGTTATCAGGAAACAGTACGTATCATAGATCCTTCCACTGTAGTAAGAGACTCGTTAATTGTAGTTATCTGAGTTCACCGGGAATCATTCTCTGCAAACTATCAATTTATGCATGCATACATAGGTGTGCGACTCGAACCGAAGTTCCATATATTCAACAATTATCGTATATTTATGTTGCGCCGATTTGATAGATGCCCAATTTATACCTCATGTGATTTGAACCCAACATCAAATGGACCGGAGACAATTTATCACAAAATGTCTTCACCAATATAATTAGCCATGATATAATGTCAATTTGCGAAAAAGAACAGGCGAAATCTTGAAGTTTAAAAAAAAAAATTCTTGCAAACTTAAACATATAATATACTATAATACCACACGGCTAAAAGTTACTCAGATCATCCCATTTTCGTTGTGAATATACCTAGAGTCACTCAAACTTAAAAGTGCTTCTTATCGAGCATGCACCGACATGATGTGTCTCGGAAGAGTTTTAGTGTTTGAAAAGGAATTGCTGCAAACCATGGGAAATGCATAGATGTTTATCACCACGAAAGAGAGATAGAGCTAGTAAAATTAGCCACATTTCAGTTTTAGTAAGCAAAATCCTCCTGATCTTTCAATATCAGCAAATTTTACAGGTGAGCCATA